>JAMQGT020000400.1:0-57854 GCA_024447675.2 Pterophyllum scalare | reverse complement strand
TGACATCTACCAGACAATAGCACTACCTTTTAGTATTGTATTAAATCAAAGGGAGCCACAGGGCACATATAAGTTAATTGTGACTTCTAATGCAGCCCCCGATCCCCAGGCGGTATTAGGCAGGCTGAGGCGCTTTGGTGAAGCCTTCACATAATCAAGCACTCCCTGTGAATCCTCAGCTCCAGTGAAGAACACGCATTCCTCACTGCCCACACGGACAGGCACGCCGCCTGCATGCCCTCCACCTGCACCAGGTGAATGTGAGTCTCCAGGGACAGTGGGTGTTTTGACAGGCACGATGGGTGGTCGTATGGGGATGGGGCCTGCACTGGATAATGTGCGCCTCACACCTGGTTTGGTAGGAGGGGGTTCGGCGGATGGTGGCAGTGCCTGGAGTTCCTGTTCCACCTCCACCAGCTCCACCAGGTTGCCCTGGTATCCCATGAGCCCCTGGACCAAGAACCCCAGTGGGCAGGCCAGCTGTGCTGGCAGGCCTCTTGGTCTGGATCATTCGCCTGGTAGTTCTGGGCAATGTTAGAGTGGCGTGGAATTGTTGAGGACTTGTCAAAGTCTGTCTGTCCATCTGGACCTTCTGCATCACCGTTCACTGAGTAGCAGTCGTAATCTGAACCTAACGTGGGGAGAGCAGAAGGTAAAAAAAACAAAAGTGGTATTTATGAGACTTTAGAGAAGTGATTAAAATAGATGTGCCACAAACAGAGGGAGAGGAAAGACAATGTTCTGTGGCCGGGTTATTAGATTAACACAGGGATAGCTGCATCACTTTGGTACAGCATGCCAGCAACTGAGCACATTTAATATTTTTCAATTCTAGCTTTATATTGTTATTTTCCAGCTGCTGTCAGGGAAACTGTCAGAATGCATCCATCATACACTTTAGCTGCTGCCTGGATGATTAAATGGATTCACTTAATCTGATTTTGGTAAAACAACACTTTAAAGGCAAGAGTGGGAGGAATACAATAAAGTAAAAGTTCTGCAGAAGTTGTAAATATAATAAGGTCGCTTTTCCTGGAATAAGATGATGAATCTGGCCAGGTGAAATTTCCTACATGTGCTCATTCTAGGCTGAGCGAGATTAAAGGCTGCAGTAAAGAGTGTAGCAGATCAGACTTTCACCTTGTGAAGGAATTGTGTCCTCTGAGCAGGATGGGGTTGTGGTCTCTGTGCTGTATCCACTGGAATACTGCAGGGAATCTCTGTTGCTCTTCTGCTGCTCCATGCTGAGTCCCCTGGTGAGCACCATGGCGAGGTCACTGGCTGCTGGAGAAACCTCCTCTCCGTGCTGAGGACAGTCAGATGCTACATTGGTGTCTGATCGACCAGCTGTTTGAAAACTAAACTCAAACACGGGAGATTTTTTTTTTCCCTTCTGTGATTATAACACGTGGAATAAAAAAAGGAATTTAATGAGCTCATGCATGCACGTGTTTCAAGTATTTCATCTGATCTTTACCGTGAGCATTTCATATAATTACAGTTTTACAGTGTTTTTACTCCACTGTGATATAATGAGTGCTGTCTATGGTCCAAAAATGAGATGTAAACCAAATTCAAGATGTTAAAACAGCTTCAGAGAAAAAAAAGCAGTTTTCTTCATGGAGGTTGGTTTAGTTCATGTTAAATACTTTCAAACAAATTAACATAGAAGAAAAAAAGGTTCTCGTCATAAATTGCACCACTAAGTTTTGGTGCGTGCTTCCCTTTCTTTTAGGGTCGTGGTTCTCGAACGTCTGATGTGCAGCCCTTAAGAACCCAAAAACATAGTTTTTGCACCCCAAACTCAAATTTATATCAACAAAGGACAAAAAAAACCCAAAAAAGCATCCTGAGTCTGTAAGCGTCCACCCAAGGACCTGGAAGTGTTTTGTCTGTGCCAGAAGACGTGTTTACAAGGACACGTTTCTTCACCTACAGCATCGGTGACCGTTGATGTCTGACACCAGAAGCACTCCTGTTTATAGGCTCTTATAGTCATATATATATATCAGGGTTAGGCTGCATGAGACGCAACTGAGCTCCAAAACAGCTTTAATGCACAATCTCTTTAACAATGTCCCAAAACACAAAATCCCAAAAACTAAGGTCAGTCATTAATCCATAATGTGAAACTCTTGAAAAACAAAAGGAAGGGCACAGACAGGGACCACAGACAACCACGCAACAAAGAACAGAAGAAAACAGAGGGTTTAAATACACACAAGGTAATTAGGGAGAGTGAAGACAGCTGGGGAGAACAGGTGAACCAAATAAGACTAACAACACAGGGGAAGCAAAGCTGAACACAAAGGACTGCCAAAAATGAAACAGGAAGTGACCGACCATGACAAACGCAGGCTTGACACAACACGACAAACAGAATACACAAGAGACAGGGGACGATGACACAGGGGGACAGACAGACACTGGAACAGAGAGATGTGGGGAAGATGAGAACAACAAGGGAAGACAGGAATGGAATTCAATAACAATAACTAAAAGCAGAATTCATAAAACTTAAAAAACTGGGCACCTAACTGTAAACAAACTTAGGAACACAGCAGCGCTTCAACAAAAGACAGAGCCTCACAGAAAAAACACAAAACACTGGGTCAAAGGGCCCAGGACCGTGACAATATGTGCTGTTTCTTAATTGACAGCTACGTCAAGTCTTTAGCTAACTGTCAGACCCTTTCTGCAGTGAATGAAATATGCACTGCTGCCGCACACCACAGTGACTGGAATGGCTGCTATAAGCCATACTTATTCACACATTTCTATAAACACACTCAGTATCAGTATCATCAGCTTCACTGTTACCTTGGCAGCGATGGTAGCTGGTGTCATCCTGGGTCTCTGCCCATCATCAGGATGCGATGGCCCGGCATATCCCTGGGAACCCGGCGATGCCTCGTTCTCCCTCAGCCTATCCAGAGGCTCCTTTCTTCTCTGGACTGCCGCTGCAGCCACAGGCTGCTCATACTGACCTGCTTTGGACCAGTCCTGAAGAGGTGAGTGTAGTTAATAAACAGGAAGTGGGTGGTAGCATTAGCAAGAGACTTGTCCATTATCCAGCAGTTTGAAGCCCTTCATCTGAGTGCAGAAGAGGGGGCCTTTATGGGTACTTCAATGGCTGTGTGCAGGTAGAGTGTGTGGAGCAGGGGCCTTTTTGAGTGTTTGAGCATGTATATGTTAATGACCTTTGACCTTGCTTGGTTTTGGTCGAGTCACCAGTTGGTAGACTGTAAAAAAAAACCAGCAAGGAAGGCAAAAAAGAATGCACACACAGCAAGTGGGGATGAACACTTGCAATGAAGCAGTGCAATGTGGTTATGAATGAGTTAATCAGGCGATGAAAATTAAAAGAAAATAAACCCTGTGCAACTAAAGAAATGGAAGCGAATGAAGAACAAACCTTCCACATAGGGACCTTTGATGTGGGAGAGGAGGAGCTGGATCCAGGGGGGCGGTTATAGGGTGGGGACGCAGGAACGGGAAGAATGACAGAGAGAGGCCTGGTGGAGCCAGAGTGAGAGAGAGCGGGGCGGAACGTAGCGAAGGACAAGCCAAACTGCGGGACAGAGAGACACAGTCACGTCATCAGAGGATGAAAAAGCCACAGATGGGAGGCAAGCGAGAGAGGCGGCCGGCCGCGGGACCGCCGGGCCAAACGCACAAAGCCAAGCATGAACACACACACACCAAACTCCCAGGAGCAGAGAACAGATAGGAGAGCTGAAACCGAGAAAGGCCTCACAAACACAGTTAGTCACTTCTGCCCGTGCATCCAAATGACTGCAGGCAAATTAAGAGTGAGACTAAGTCACTATACCTACATTTAGCAGCTACTTATATACACCGATCTAGCATAACATTATGACCACTGACTGGTGAAGTAATAACACTGATCACTTTGTCCTCAAAATTGATGTGTTAGAAGTGGGGAAAAATGGAAAACCATAAGGATTTGAGCGAGTTTGAGGCCAAATTATGAAGGCTAGATGACCGGGTCAGAGCATCTCCAAAACTGCAGCTTTTGTGGGGTGTTCCTGGTCTGCAGGGTCAGTATCTGTCAAAAGTGGCCCAAGGAAGGAACAATAGTGAATCAGCAACGGGGTCGTGGGCGTCAGAGGCTGGCCCATGTGGTCCGAGCCAACAGACGAGCTACTGTAGCATCAGATCTGTGCATCGCTTACCTGGGGAACACCAGGAGCTGTTGTACCCTTTGCTCAAAGGTGCTTTGGTTTTAGAGACGTAAGAAGGAGCCAAACTCTAACTGTCTCATGGTTTTTTCTTTTAATGGAAGACGTTATGTGTCTAATGTGTCCGGCTCGGATTCCATGATAATTTAATTATAAACATTCAGAAATAACCAATACATGCAATGCACAGAAGAGGCTGCACGTCTGCATAATTGTTTTGCAACTGCCTCGTGATGCTTGTCAAGACAACCGGTGAAAGTGGACCACACAGTCCAGCTTGACAATGTTTATCACTCAAATTAGAGACGGATCACAGATGGTTGTGATCACAGCAAGTGAAAGGAAAGCAGAATATGCAAGCTGGTGCAGAAGACAGATGCTGCTTAAGATCAGAAATTAATATTTGCCTTGCAAGCATAATTCATATAATGGTGCTGGGTTTTTTTCTGCAAACAGATGTGCAAACTGGCTAAAGAATGCATAATGAAAGAGGAAGCAGCACATAAGTCATAAAACATAAATAAAATAAGTCTGGTTTTGGAGAGATTTATATGGGTGTGCCTCCACCAACTAAAAGCAAAGAATACCTGTGTTACATGCACCTGCTCTGAGTTAGTGAGCAGCAGGAGATACAAATGGCTGCTAATCCTAAAACCAAGTTTGTAACTGGTTTATGGTGACGAAGATGCA
Organism: Pterophyllum scalare; assembly: GCA_024447675.2. Lineage (NCBI taxonomy): Eukaryota > Metazoa > Chordata > Actinopteri > Cichliformes > Cichlidae > Pterophyllum > Pterophyllum scalare. The sequence continues at coordinate 52,962 of JAMQGT020000400.1, read as the reverse complement.
ACTTTGCCCCATGCGCTGAAAACAGAGCTCTCCAAGACTAATTGCAGCAATAAGCATTTTTTTTAAATAGGTGAGCATGCATTAATTTAACCAATCCCTCACGTCTGAAATACATTTTCCTCCCTTTTCCCTTGTGAGTAAGTTGGCCGTGTTTGATTTGCTGTTGCTTGACGGCACCAAAAAGCTTTCTCTGCTGGAGAAAACCTTAAGGCCCCAGAGACTTCCTGCCATCAGCTCGATTGCAGGTTCGCCTTCCCGTTCACAAATCAAAGTCCCCCACTGCTCTCAGAAATACCTGAAAAATCTTGTGAAAGTCCTGCTAACTTGATGAATGCAACTCATCATTTTAAACAGCATGCATTGTGTGCCACCTTATAATTCTTCACCCACAATGACTTCATACTGCCACAATTATCACAGCTGTTTTAAAAGACTGCTCAGTTCTATAAGAACGGACATTTTGTTTTTGTTCCCCAGTGGAAACAGGATAGGGAAGACACTGAAAATGCTTCAGTAAAAAAATGCTGTTGTAGAATAAATTTTGAATCTGGAGAGTGTTTAATGGATTTCAGGGTGATGAGCAGACTTAAAAATGATAATACCTTCTAATACCTACTTCCTATGGACACTGAAAGATGAAGGGATGAAGAATCACTAAACTGCTCTTAACCATTACTGACACAAACAGGCTCCAGCAGCGCTTACCTCCTTATTTCTTAATTTATCTCACTTTTCCCACCAATTATAAACCAAAGTCTAACATTAAGAATAAACTGGATTGTTGGGGAGTACTAATCTCACAACACTGATATCACAGACTGACCACATTGGTAAAAACGAGTCTGCTGTGTACAGTATACTGATTATATACTGGGTACAAATCTTAAGAGGCCCGTTATGGCCATTTTCAGCCCCATATTTCTCTTCTTGTATGCTATTAAAATCATTTTGTATGATTCACAGTTTCACAATAATTCCTACTGATCTCATACTGGGCCTCGCAGTTCATCCTTTGCTTGACACACATCATTTTAATCCCCCTCCTTTTAAGCTAGTGGTTCACAAACTGTGTGGTGGGCCCCACTGCAGGGTCATAGAGCCACTGCAGGTGGACAATCAGGGTTAAAGTATAGAGTGAAACTAATTTGAATGGATATGATTTTTGGAAGAGGAAAGAGTCTCTCAGCACAATCATATTGATATTTATTTCACTTACATCTTTTTTTTTTAAACTTCTGAACTGGGGCATGTGAGAAAAAGTTTGTGAACCGCTGCAATTCATCTGATTGGCTGCCCCTCTCAAGCAGATGACCAGGTGTGGGCATATCCCCTCGCTCTGGACATCATACAGAGCCGCGAGTAGAACAAAGCTCTCTGAGACCAAGAACATTTCGAACAAGTCTGAGCTGTTGACTCATAAGGACTCACTCTTACTATCGAAAGATTTGGCCATGTAGCAGTCAGCCTCTGCTGTTCTCCTCCATGCAAACAAACTATATCCTGGCAAAATTAGTTATGTATTACCTTAATTATTATTATTAATTTTGTCAGGATATAGTTTGTTTGCATTTAAGAATTCAGTTTACTAGAAAATATGCTTCAGTGAAACATAAAAATGATCATTCTCCCCTATCAGACTTTCCTATTAGCTGCCCTCTCCCCTCCCTGATGGACATCTACACATCTCCCGCTGCGCTCAGCAGAGCCAAAAACATCATCAAGGACAGCTCCCACCCTGGCTTTGTACTGTTTGACCTGCCGCCCTCTGGCAGGCGCTACAGCCGCATCAAAAGCCAGAACAAACAGACTCAAGAACAACTTTTATTTTCTGCATATTTTTAGACGTTCTATTTCACAATTCTAGAAAGTGTGGCTTTCTGCAGCATGGCACTGAACATGGGACAATGACAATGAAGGCATTCTCTATTCTATTCTATTCTAGAACCACACTTTTATTGCTTCTACCTTTGAACACATTTTAATGCTGTATGGTATGAATAAGAATACTTACAGTGGTGGGGGAGCTGCATTCACTGACTGACTGGCATGTTTCTGAGGCCTCTGATGATGCTGAGCTGGATGATTTCTACACCAGGAAAGAAATGAGAGTAACAGGTCATTTTTCTTTGGATGTATTTATTTGATATTTGACATTGAAATTCCACTAAAATATTTGTCCTTTTCATATTAATGTGTGAAATTTCTGCTTTACACGGAGGATGTCCCTAAAATAGAGACCAAGAAGAAAGCTGTGTCGCTGTCTTTTTCAGTCTCATTCCTGTGTGTGCCACTGAAGCCTTTTAACAGCCTGACGCTCACATTTTAAGGATCATTCCCATAATAACTCTGAACCGGTCATATAAATAAAGGTAGGTTTGTGCATAAGGGATTGTACCTGACTAGTGATGTCTGAGGGCATAGGCGAGGGTGGCTTGGAGTAGATGTTGGCATCCTGGGACACGAAGCCCGAATCATGGGAGGAGACACTGCTGAGGCGGTGGGCAGCAATGCCCCCCGGTGGCAGAGGCTGGTGAGGCAGGCTGCTGCGGTAGCGACAGGAGGAGGAGGAGGATGAGGTGGGTGGTGAGGCAAGGAGCCTCCACCACCACCAACACCACCACTACCGCCTCCCCCTGACGAACGGGAGGCACTACTGTGGGCGCTGTTTACACTGCTGTTGGGGGAGGAAGGTGTAGAGGAGAAGGGAGGGGGCAAAGGGATGGAGTTGTGAGGAAGGTGAAGGAGATGATTCCCAGCAGTAGAGTGAAGGCAGTAGTTTAGAAGGAGAGACAGCATGATTAGAAAAGTCATGGTTTGATTCAGGAAGAGGAAGCGGAGTTTTTGAAAATGACAGATTGAGGATTGAAGGAAGCATCGGAAGATTATGTGATGGGTTGAAGTACCAAGAGGGGTTTACAGCAAGTTGTCGGTTCATCAGGTTAGTGAAAACCCGCAGTGCGATGATGCAGTAAAGCCACACACCAGAAACGGTTAAAAGTAGAGACCCGGAAAATGAAAAGAAACCAGGTAAGCAAAGACCCAGCAGGACAGAAAGAGGGCAAATCGCATGAGTGCACACAAACAAGACACAAGTAATAGAAGATACGTGAAGAAGAGTACAGAGAATGGTTGTTTTGAGTGAAAAAGTGGGGGGAAAAGGACAGGAGGGGGGTGGACAGAGAGTGTGTGAACTTAGAAGGATCCGACACACACACACATCTACACACAGTAAACACTGAAGGCAAAACACCGACACTCGGTTTCCTTAAAGGACCACAGAAACCAGTTTTTACTTCACAGCATTCTTATGAAAGCATTCTTTTTTTTTTAAAATGCATTTTATTGTAAGGAAATTTAATTTTCTATATTCTTTATTATCAATTATGTGGCATCGTTTTTCTGTCTGAGGGCAGAGCTGAGGATGAGCCAATCATCCAGCTTCTCATTTCAGTTATGACTTAAACACGTCTTTTCAACAACATCAATACACAACTTTTCTCATGTTGTGTAAATGACCACAGCCTGATTATTAATGACTGTATCATCCATGAATACTGACTGGACAGACAGTAATGATGGCCTGACATACAGACAGGAGGACTGACAATCACAGTGACATATAGACATCAAGGATGGCTCCTCTTTCTGATACTCATGGCACCGGTTATGTCTCAGAGAGTATATGCGTGAGTACCTGCACATGCTGCTCTTGCGTGAGCCGGAGCTGCTTGGAGACGATGGGGGGGTCTGATAGGACCAGCTGTAATCTGACCCCTTCAGATCCTTAATCACCTGAGAGGACATGTCGGAGACAGAGGCTTGTTTTTCATCTGTCTCTGCCGCTGTGCATTCTGCATGCTGTGTCTGTGTGTGCGCTTCACCTGTTCGCTGGCAGGGGGCAGTTTGTGAGGATCCGTCGTCAGCACAGTGAGGTCATCGATGATGGCCTGCAGGTGGGTGATCTCGCCCAGCATCGCAATCTCTCCATTCTTAAAACAAGATAGGAAACACATTTTTTTCTTTCATTTTTTACCATGAAGTCCAAAACGTCTCAGTGTTCAGTTTCTACAACAACTGTAACATAGTTAATGATCCTTCAGTTATTTTTGTGTAAGATTATCTTTTGTAATTAAACTACATGTCTTTATAAAGACAGTGCGAGTTTGAGTCTTGGCACACGAAGTAACAACTCATTTGAAATGGTTTGGTTCATTAATGATTGCTTTACTGCATAATCAATGACATACTGTTGTGTTTCTACTACTACTGCTCCCATTTATCATGAGATCACTTATCATAATTGGACTCACCACACCCAGCATTAAGAGGCACAGGCGTATATGTTTGCTGAGGCCATGATCGCACACGCAGAGTTGCGTTTGTACCCGTCCTAAAACAGTGGTAGCTGTAGGAGTGCAGTCTCTCATCAGTGCAGCCCGAGGTGGTTCATTTTAGTCTTACAGTTTTGTAGCCAAATACACGTGGTCATATTTTTGTAGCAAACAATGGCCAAGGGGTGGTTTCCAAGGTGTGGGCCGCAGCCCCCTGGTGGGTCGCAAAGGTACTGCAGGGTGGCCGCAGTAATAGGAGTTAAAGTTAAAGTTAAAGAGTTTTTATTTGTCATTTCAACCATATACACAGTACACAGTGAAACGAAACAACGTTTCTCCGGGACCAAGGTGCTACATAGAACAATACACACAACAGTAAACAGTAAACATTAAAGTGCTCTTGTGCGAACATGTGCAAGGGCGCCAGACAGTACACAATAAATACGAACAATACAGACAAACGTGAAACTGTAGACAATAATTACGGGTGTGGGGGGGGGTGGGGGGGACAAACACTGAAGAGTGTTTTTGTCATTGAAAGTGTGTGTGTGTGTGTGTGTGTGTCCAGTTCAGACTAGATTGTTGAGAAGTCTGATAGCTTGTGGGAAAAAGCTGTTGCAGGTTCTGGATGTTCTGGTCCGAATGCTTCGATACCTTTTCCCAGATGGCAGAAGTTGGAAGTGTGTGTGTGAGGGGTGTGTGTGATCACCCACAATGCTGAGTGCTTTGCGAGTGCAGCGTGTAGTGTGAATGTCCGTTATGGAAGGAAGAACCACACCAATGATCTTCTCAGCTGTTCTCACTATCCGCTGAAGGGACTTGCGATCAGCCACAGTGCAGTTCCCAAACCAGACAGTGATGCAGCTGCTCAGGATGCTCTCGATGGTTCCTCTGTAGAACATAGTGAGGATTGGAGATGGAAGATGTGCCTTCCTCAGTCTCCTTAGAAAGTAGAGACGCTGCTGGGCTTTCTTTGTGATGGAACTGGTGTTGTAGGACCAGGTGAGATCATCTGCCAGGTGAACACCGAGGAACTTGGTGCTCTTGACGATCTCCACGGTAGAGCCATCAATGGTCAGCAGTGAGTGATCACCTCTCGTCCTTCTAAAGTCCACAACCATCTCTTTGGTTTTTTCAACGTTCAGAGACAGATTGTTGACTCTACACCAGTCCGTTAGTCGCTGCACCTCCTCTCTGTATGCTGACTCATCGTTCTTCCCGATGAGACCTACCACAGTCGTGTCATCAGCGAACTTTATGATGTGATTTGAGCTGTGCATTGCTGCACAGTCATGGGTCAGCAGAGTAAACAGCAGTGGACTGAGCACACAGCCCTGGGGAGCTCCAGTGCTCAGCGTGATGGTGCTGGAGGTAGTATTTCCGATCCGGACTGCCTGAGGTCTCCCAGTCAGAAAGTCCAGGATCCAGTTACAGATGGAGGTGTTCAGGCCCAGTGGTTTCAGCTTCCTGATCAGGTGCTGAGGAATGATGGTGTTGAATGCTGAACTGAAGTCTATGAACAGCATTCGAACATATGAGTCCTTATTGTCCAGGTGAGTGAGTGCCAGGTGAAGGGTGGTGGCTATGGCATCATCTGTGGAACGGTTGGGACGATAAGCGAACTGCAGGGGGTCCAGAGTGGGTGGCAGCAGGGTCTTAATGTGCCTCATGACGAGCCTCTCGAAGCACTTCATGATGATAGGTGTGAGTGCAACAGGGCGGTAGTCGTTGAGGCAGGATACAGAGGACTTCTTTGGCACAGGAACGATGGTGGTGGTCTTGAGGCATGTAGGAACAACGGTGCTGCTCAGAGAAGTGTTGAAGATGTCAGTGAAGACCTCTGCTAGCTGGTCTGCACACTCTCTGAGCACCTTCCCAGGAATGTTGTCTGGTCCAGCAGCTTTCCGTGGGTTGACTCTACGTAGAGTTGTCCTCACATCAGCCGTGGTGAAAGACAGCAACTGGTCGTTCGGAGGTCGTTCAGTTTGAAATTACTCACAAGTATGCATAGATATACATTTATATAAATGTATTTATTTATATAAAAATTTAATTAAAACTGGTAACAGGAGTTGTTTAGTTTGTGATATTACTCATTACTCTGACCTAAATTTACTGCTCTTGTATTGAAGGCTGTGTCTCAGTGGCAGGTGGGTCACATATTGGTGATGTGCCTGTGATGTTTATGGTTTTTTAATCAAACTTTCAAGGAATCACAGTTTCTCTTGTATTTTGATTTTGGGATTTTCTGGTTTTATGGGGGCCGCAGCACTCCTGACTGTGGGAACCACTGGCCCAGGGCACTGAGGCTGAATTGCTATAGTCATCAGTTCATCAGTGGAGCTGTTCAGCCAACATGGCTACACTGCACCCCCCCCCCATCTGTTACTCCTCCTGCTGTTACAGTCTTCCACATTTTCTCCTACGTTTTCTCACCACAACTGGCTGAAGGAAGCCAATGAAGGTGCAGAAGCGACCCCTCTCCTCCACTAGGGCACGCCGCACTGCCTGCTTCTCGGTCTCCTCCATCAGCAGGCACATGTCGGTCACATCCTGCATGGCACTGTCGAGCTGGGGCTGCAGGTCTCCTCTCCCTGGATGGGAGAGGGCACAGCGGTGGTGGAGAGAAATTTATGAAATGAGACAACAGAGCGTGAGACAGGAAGGTTTTCGTCCGAGGATGGAAATGAAAATGGAAAGGAAGGTGGAGGTGCAGAAAAGTGTGATATTTGTTTACTGTCAATGTAACTAAATGTGGACATCATTCCATAATGCAGCAGTTCATCCACTAGTGCGGATTCTAAAACTCTGTATTTGTTCTAATATTAATGTGGAATTGATTGACATTCCTTATGATTTCTCCTTCAATCAAACAACACTTTTGCTAGAAGTATGACTAGAATAGACTAATGTAATGTTGTAATATAATGTTGTAACTATACAGCAATACCTGGATAATAAAAGGTAAGTCATGTGTGCATTTGTAGGGTGTAGAAATCCCATCTATAAAAATGCATGAAATGCAGTAAATGGAAAGTAAGACATGAAATAATTCTTTGTAGCGTTGCGGCATGTAAGAAGGCAGCGGGGACGTCGGCAGAATCAGGGCAGAATGAAGGAGGTAATGGGGGGGGGCTGCAGTGTCACTACAAAGCTGATAGTAACAGCTACAAAAGTCATGCAGGAGTCGAGGAAGAAGTTTACTTACATCATGCACTGCTAAAGTGACTCTACCTGACAGCTAACCACCGAGGCTGAGCTCCACTCTGTCACGGGGGGCCGAACCTGTTTAGGAGCTACCGGAGCTAGTTTATGTGAAAGGTCAGCAGCTTTCGTTGCTTCAAATGGAAAAGTTAAACCTCTGCTGTAACCTGTCATGTGGTTGTCGGTGCCTATGACAAGCAAGGCTGGATTACCCAGTGGGCGCAGGATGTAAATATTCACGTGATCCAAAAGATTGATTTATTTGATGATAAAAATTATTAATTGAAAATGATTTTGTTAGCGCATAAAGGGGAAAAGTACATTTTTACACCTGTGAAACATTTCGACAAAACTTCACCAATAATCAACCAGAACATTTAAAAATCTTCAATATCAGTCGCTGCAGGCAAACCTTCATTTTCTGCTGCTGTTCTTTATCCTTCTGATTTAAAGCAGGTCATGCAGGAACGAGTACTCTGCAGCCTGTATACTTTTATAAAAAGACACTCTCATGTGTGTTAGACGTCTTAAGTCTGAAGTCAAAAATTTCAGTTTGACATCAGAGATTTTTTAGCTTTGCTGCATGACGAGCTTCACCCTGTGTTTGAACTCAGAGCTGTGTTTGTGTGAGCTGCTTCGTGGATGCCGGCTTAGTTCAATACTTCAGATGAGTTAAATACAGAGAATAAGTTAATGGAGATGAATAAAGACACTATGGTTGTGCGTATGCCGGCTCACGTGACAGAGGTTAAATTTGTGAGTGCCCGGCAATAGATACAAAATAAACCTCAGTGTTTGGTTTCACTATTTTCTGCAGGTTTTTCAGAATAAAATGGAGGCGTAGCTGATTAAAGTGAAGAAAGGAGCAGCGTGTGATGCAGTCCTCGGTCTGAAGACCAGACATCCAGCATGTGTTTCATGGTTTCATGGCAGCTGCCTAACAGCACCTGTGTCCTAATGGGACCTGAGATAAGAAAGAATTAGCTTTAAGGCTTTATTATTTCAGCTTGTATTATGCTCATGCGGTGTACTTGATAAAATAATTGTATGCTAATTATATTACCATAAACTCATAACTAATTAATAACAATTTATGCACAGAGAGCGAGTTAAATTAAACAAAAGCCTGCAGCTTATTGTTGGAGTCCCAGTGGTGGGTTAATCCAGCCCTGATAAGGTTCTCTCTGTTCCCCTTAAGTCTACTTACATGACTTTTTCATTATGGAAGACAATTTCCTGACATACCCCCAAAACTTTTCCATGACCCCGTATCACAAATTTAGTAATAATGACTGCCTGTGGGCGGAGGGTGGAAATTTGAGTAGGAAAGGATGTGATGCGGGAGAGCAGCAGCGAGCGACAGGCTGATACTTACCCTGGATCTCTATACAAATACCAGAGGGGAGGAGACACGGGGGGGGGACACAGCAAAAAGGAAGCAAAGTAAGGAAAGAGAAAGGGAAGAGAGAGAGAAAGGGAGGGAGAGAGCAGAAATAGCAGAACTCATTGTTAGGGTTAGTACAAGGAAGCCATCACAAGACAGCCACAGTGCCAAATGTTAGAGCAAAATAATACGGCTGCAACCAAAAGTTAAACCCGGAAACAATAAGAATAAACAATAATATCATCAAGCATCAGCTGTGGCAGGAATGGACACTGCATCGTTAAGTCCGCCTAATTACATTATATGTATATGTCGTTACTCCTGTTAAAGGGATCGTTTTGTGTCTCAGCAGTGGAGCTGCACCAGCAGTACCTGGCAGCCAGGTGTGCAGGTACGAAAGCTAAATGCTGTGTCACTGTGGATGAGGTCAGCAGCAAAATGTCTTTCAGCCCCGTGAACTTCCTCTGTTACAGGAAGTAAAGTGACCGATTTGGTGTGATGGATCAAAGTTCGGACAGAGGACTGAGGAGAAAGTACATTTTGCTGCCGAGCCTTCATCTACTCCACTTCTCAAAGTCAGGTGCATGTGTGCTAAATTCTGCAATAGGTAACACACCGACTATGATTACGCAGCTCATACAAACCCACTTCAAAGACTCCAGAATATCCTTTTAATATTATTAAATTCATTTCTAAGCACAAACTGATGTCATCATGGCTATGAAATCTTATCAGTACAAACCGGTTGTGTAGTAAGACAACAGAGTAAGTACAGAGAAGTATGATTCACAGTTGTCTCTCTTTGCATTGACTACTGTTTTGCACAATAATAGAAATATATTAAGAAGCTGCATGAGGCGGTCACCCCGACTGCTTCACAGTAAACCTCTGAGTACAGGCTGAATGTAAATCTGCTTCTTCTTCTTCTACATCGTTTGAAGGAAAAACTTACTGATTTAATTAGCGCGAACTGATAATCCTACAGCAACAGCTGCAGCAGCTGTTTCTGACTCTGTCAGCATGTGTTCACAGCAAAACTGTCATTTTTTTATTCTCCTGACTACAGGAGCACATTCTTCTCCTTCTAAACAACTATGTTTACTTTATTTTCCAACTAATTAAAATACCAATATGCTCGCGAGCCTTTCTCCTTTACAAAGAGGGAAACATTTTCAAAGTTTAACATGATATAATTAGACAGGGTCTCATAAAGACTGCCCCAGGAGCGGAGGTCCGAGGGTCACCTGTGCTGTTTCTCCCCACAGGAGAACGCACCTGCAGGCTGCCTGAAGGCTTTCAGAGTGAGGAAGAAGAGTGAGTGCTGCAGCGGGACCTGGCCTCTATAATTTCCCCATCTGACAAAGTCTAAGATAAATTAGTCTGCATAGAAAAGGAAAAGCAGGCAACATGTGCTGAAGGTATTTGCGAACTCCTTCACAGCTGTTGGAGAACATTTGGGAGGCTGACCTCATGATGAAGCGCAGAGACTGAAGAGCTGTCACCAGAGCAAACACTGGCTACTTTAAAGATGCATACAATTTAAAGCAGTTTGCTTTATTTTCCCAACATAAATACAAATGTGTTATTTTATGCTTGTTATATCTTCAGCACTGTTTGCAATGAATAAGAAAAAAAAAGAAGATCTGAAGCCCTCGAATGAGTCCAAACTTTTAAAAGTAGTTTTGACATATAAAACGGTAATTTCAATAATCATAAATAGTTGAAATATAGTTTACAGTCAAGTTGTATTTGTGAATAAATCTGCCTGGCAACTGAAAGGAAGCTGTAGCAGAAAGAAACCAACAATTATTGGTTGCTGCCTCACCGGGTAAAGGGATTCAGGACAAATGAGAAAAGACCTGTAATACTACAAAGCACCACCAGATGGCACTATGCACTTATAAATCATTTGATGACTCAAGTTACTGTTTGGGCTCATGTAGTCGCTGTATATTAGGTCTGTTCCCGTCAGATATCTTTATATCTCTGATATAAACGGGCTCATTGTTGTGATTAACTGCAACATGTAACAGAGGTGTGGTCACAGAGACAGCAGCAGCAAAAATAGACTGGATATCCAAACGCATCCATAGCTGCAACACATGAAACACAAAAACAGCACTTCTGCAAGGAGGACTGATGATGTCTGAGACACGCTGACTGTTGGAGTGCTGACCATTACCTTTACGAGCCTTCTTCTGCAGTTTCATGGTGTCAGATGACTTCTTCTTGATCTCGTGACGTGACCTTTTGTACTCTTGAAAGAGAATGAAAGAGATGTTCTAGTATGAGGAACATAAAGCCCCCTGAGTAAACTCAGATTATCGTGCATTTTCATTAATAACTAGAATGTAAACAATATAAATTTTCACGAGGTCACTGAAACCACCGCAAGGTCACTGAAACCCTTATTATTATCTTTGGTTTTAGATCTGCCCCCTCGTTCATGAACTATTGTATAAAGACGTAATACGCAAGTGTTAATATGTACTGTGGAAACGCATTTGTATCAAACTGTGACAGATATCATTTTGTCTCATTGTGCAGGCAAAAATCAAATGAATCAACAAAAGAGTAGCATAATAATAATACATGGGACACCACTTGATGCACATATCCTGTTTATACTGACGCGGCCGTCCAGGCTCACATTAACAGTTAATTATGTAAAGTACAATCAATCTGCTGTGTATGAACATGCAGTTTCTGTGAGTGTGGGGCACGATTTTAGTGTTCTAGCATAGCAATGGTGCAGCCCAGCTGATCAAACTTGTGCCCCTCTGTTAGAGCAGCAGCTCCTGAGGCAGTACAGTGCACTGAAGTGGGATTCGTGAGTACCTTTGGCATGATCCTTATCCAGCTGGTTGGCTGTCTTCTTCCAGTCCTCAATCTTGTCCTGAAGAGGAGTGATAAGACTCTCCATCAAAGCACTGTGGGAGAGACACAGATGCAGATATTTGAGTACAGGTTGGATGAACTGGCAGCGTCAGAGACAGTCAACAGGAATTCAAACGGGTCCTCAGTGCGATGTCTCGACAAATGAACCGATTTAGCGTGAACCTTCAACGTTCTGACCTCTGATCTCCACAGAGCAGTACACATGCCACATTTCTAATAAACATATCAATGGATACATTGTGTCCACCTATTGTTCTGCTTCATAATTTTAATATCTGGACATTTTTCCATGATCTGTTCACACATGCATACATATGAGACTCATGCTCAAATATTAAGATAAATGATTATTATAACATGTATACATCTTTTATACGCAGCCACGCGAGTCTTCAAAAACCCCTCCGTTACCACAGCCATGGATCATTATCATTATCATCATCAGCTTCTGCTGTGGAAAAGTCATTAGAGAGCACAGGGAGTGAAGATAAAGGCAAACAGTGGTTGAAAGCAGACTCTCGGCGAGGTTTCCAGAATGCTTTACATTCTGTGCCATAACTGTATTTATTTACAGCCACTTCAATATGGACAGACAGAGTTGTGTTCCTGATGGAGACCACACTGCTGACGAGAAGACCCCACCAAACACGTATCCCGTCATAATCATAAAACAAAGTCAGCTCCAGCTGGAGACACACACGAGGTTTCGCTTTCTCTGACTTCTGAAACCCCTGATGGGTTCAGATCAGGGGAAAAGTGAAAGAAGCAGGAAAACTGATTCCTGCTTAAAGGAAGCTGAAGGCACATTTCTTACTTGGTGAACTGGCGAAGTTTGGCCTCAATGCTGCGATGCCTCATGCACATCCTGGTCAGAGCTGAACCGATATCTCTGGTCGCCCCTGAAAAAACACAAAGGGATCTTATTGTGAACCACAAACACACATTTATCACTGAAATCTCCCTGCAAATTTACCACAAAAACACAATAAGCTGTAATCAGTATTGACATTACAGCTCTCTGTGTCCTGTGTAATGTAATGCTGCAGAAAGCGTTGGACCTTTCAAACACATGAGCGACTACAGAGCCTTTGTATTATTTTACCTCTAGCCAGTGTTTACACAGGACACCGACCTGCCTCATGTAGACACTGTGCACACACTCCTGACTTCGTCCAAATAAAGTAATGCCTTGTGAGTGTGTGCGTCTTGTGCAGGGACCCAGTTTGGTGGGCAGCGCACACGGCTAACCTGCAGCTGTAAACGGCAGTCTATTTTAAGGAAGTGGGTCCAAGTGGAAAAAGTTGACCTCACAGTTTAAGTCAGTTTAAGTGACGGCCGACGCTGCTCACTTCCAAACAAGGCGCTCAGATCTGCTGCCGCTGCACTGCAGGTGGAAAATCAGCGATCGAGGCTTTCCTCCCGTGCAGCACGTCTACAGACGTTTAAACAGAACTCAGGCTTCTGTAGTAAACTTTGCCCAGAGAGGACCAGAATCTCTGCTGCCGCTGAAATGTACACACCAGAAAATTCAGATTAAACAGCCAAACGTCTCCTCAAGAGACTTACTCTGGCTTACAGAGTACAGCAGCAGGAAGGACATTATTCAAAAAGTTATAAATTTATATTTTCATCCTAAACCGCAACGATAATTTCTGAATGAATGGGTCTCATTTTCAAGTAATGTGCAAACTGCCAGCACTCGGTGCATGATTTAGTCAGATGTTCAAAATTGCCAACGAACGAATCAAATTCTACGAGTTTATGCACGCTTTATGAATTTATGTTATTTTCTTCATTTATGTTTCCACTTAGCGCTAACTTCACCACATAAAACACACACAGAGGCTTTGCACAGACACCCACACACCCACACACACACGACACATAACTTTGTTGATGCTTTAAGTTCTTGTTCAAGAAGTTTGCATTTTTGTTTCAGAGTAAAATATGTGTGTGTGTGTGTGTGTGGGGGGGGGGGTCAGCATCTCTGCCTCCGGGTCTTCTCCTCTGCACACTCCACATCTTATGACAGAATTATTGAAAATCAAGCTAGTCTACTTATTTTTTTTATGTTCATATACCCACAGCAGAGCTTCCTGCAAGAGATGTAGCGGAAGCTCTCTGATCTCAGTGTGACCGTGTTTGTAGAGGCTTTAGCTGCATGCACATAAACTGTGGAGAGCTGGTTAAAAAATGAGGCTGCACTCACAGACTGCAATGATGAGTGGACCAAAGTTAAAACTGGTTTCATTAGATGCGCCAAAGTTAGGTCAGCACACGGTTCCTCAGACTGATGGTCCACTGAATTTGCAGAGAGCAAGTGGGGGTCACGTATCCCGTCTCCTGCACACTCGGTCTCGGCAGCTGTCTCATCTGAATCAGGGTTTCCGTACGCTTACGTGGACTCTTTCCTGCTGCTTCCACGATGAGAGAAACGTGAACTTTGGACAGTCTCCAACCTAATGTCTTGATACTATGTGAAATTCATGTGAGAAAACAGCTTCAGGTAATGATGAGCTAGCTAAGCTTTGGGAAATTGTTTATAAAAGGGAAATTACATTTTATATTAATAATGAATAGAATTCAGTTTCCTGCTCAAAGGCAGACATGCACATCACCTCTACACCAGCTTTAAACCTTTTACACACAAACTAGTTTGAAGTACCTGGTAATTACCAGGTAGTGCGGTCAGTTACACCTGCACTAAATCTCTCTGTTGCTGCTCTGGTCTCATCAGTCTAATGCCTTGCTCATGAGCACCACAGTCGTAATTAGTATTGCTCACTTAATTTCCGCAGCAGCCAGTCAGCAGATTCAAATCTGCAACCCCCTGATTAAAACAACCACAAGGCAGATACTGTATACTACCACACACACACACACACACACACACACACACACACACACGCACACAGTGTGTTGTTCACAACCAGAGAGAAGTGCTCCATTCATAATTAACAAATTCCTCCCTCACGCCTCCTGTTCTACCCGGCAACCATTCATTAGAGCAGATACACCCACCCCCAAGCACACACATGCACTCATAGACACAAACACACATACTTAGAATATAAAAGTGTACAATGTGCGTGTTGAGCAGATATACAAGTGAAGGGGTAGTTTGAACTGTGCGCGCTGTGAATGTGATCGTACCCCAAATCAGTGAGCGGATCTTGAGCGGAGCTAATGAAGAGAGTCGGTGTGTGATAGTTTGTGTTGAAGGAAAACGATGATTTGGGAAAGAAATGAGAGAGGACGAGACGGAGGAGAGATGAGAGGGAATGAAGAGGAGAGGGGTCGCTTTGCACATTTTAATGAGCTCACTGCTGGAGTGAGAACCATGGGACTGCAGTTACAGCCAAGTGTGTGTCTGTGTGTGTGTGTGTGTGTGTGTGTTTGATCTCTACATTTATGATGGTGCTCTTCCTGTTTGTCTGTTATTACCAGGCCTCTCAGACTCCATAGGAGATCAACAACTAGATGAAAACAGTCTCACATCTGGACTGCAGCTACCGTGTCTGCTCACACGTTGGCGTTTGCTTCCACGGAGGCAGATCTCCACGTTAACCTGAGCGAAAGGCTCAAACTGCCCCGCGCGTTTTAAGGATCCTAATTTCACGATTTGCTTCTATGTCGATGAATCTCCGCATGCGAATGAGACTCTTTTGTGCACACGCTGCAGATCTGTAATAATTAGGCAAAAAGAACAAGAAAAAAGTTTGCATTCAAAAGCTTGGACAGAAATCTGTCGTCTTCTGTCTGCTGATTTATAAATAAAGATTTATTGTTAAGTAGTGCAAGACTGAGCCCTCTGGCAGTTACTGTGAAGCATTATCTAAATTACATTTAATGTGAAGGATGACCAGGACATAAAAACAGCATGCACAGAATGACCAGAAAAATAGAATTAAAAAAGAATAAATAAAATATTGTATCTATAGTCAGCATTCGATTAGAAATGACTGAGAACAAAAGGCTCATGGAAATATTTTATACTTGACCGCAAAACATATACTTTTTGGTATCACAGTTTTTTATGTTTATTTGAACTTAATTGGAGTGTATCAGTGTTCAGAGATAAATCCCGTCCTCCACCCTCTGTCCGTCTCTCTGTCCTGCAGAGGGGTGGGACTCCCTCCTGGGAGATGTGACCTTACTCTTTTTCCTTCCTGTTCCCTTCACTTGCTCTCCCTTCGCTGCTTTTGATGTGCCTGCAAAGTGCTCTGTGAACACACTGTACAAATAGTGCCTTTCTGTTGGATGCCACTGGGATCACAAAAGGAGAGCAGCCCTTTTTAAAAGAGCAGCAAATCCACGTTTGGAGGTTGGAGGGACGAGGTGGAAGAGACCGCGTGTCTGTGAGCTGTTTGGGAGATTCTGCTCGCTGCAGAGTTTCCTTGAACTCACTTTTCACTCACTGCTTGGGAACAGCTCATGGACTGGGTTCAAATATGCACCTTTACAGCATTAAGCATGCATGCTGCAACAAGATGCTGACCCGCTAAGTCTAAGGGTGCACTCACGCTGGGATCCAAGCTGAGTTTGTGTGACCTCAGAAACTGACCAGGGCACAGTTAAGAGAACTGTGCGATTACCCACACGTTCAAGCGTGGTTCGTTTGGACTCAGGCACAGAATGCATGTAGTGTGATGGTTGTCTGCACCTCAGTGCCTCCTCAATGGCAGCTGCCTCTGTAATAATGTCTCTGTTAAGTTTGTGAGGACCGTGTCTCACCTCTTCTGTAATTAAGCCTCAAAAAATGAACGTGTGAAACGAAACGTGTGCTGTGCCCTCTTCAAGACTGCACATGTGCTTGAGAAACAGAGGCCATGAGTGTGAGACAGGAGCTCAGGTGCTGACACAAACTAATGTGAACTTGTGGCCGCATCATTAAGGACGGTGAGAGCGCAGTCGTGCTTGAGTACAGCGCAGGGCTCATATGTGTTCATATGTGATCAGAGCGACATCAGCGTTGACAGAATGGTAGCATCTGACAGCCTGGGATGAGTCCGGGCTGCAGCCCCACCCAGACAAGGTAATGAAGAACAAGAATTATGGTTTTGTGACTTTTCTACAATCTATAATTTATACCACCCACAGCAAATAGTTACTTATGTTCACTTTGTTAGTACAGTAGCCACTCCAACTAAAAAACGAAGCAGTCTGCTGATACAGCCTCTGGGGCTGAGTGTTTCGGTGTAGCCAGAGGATGACTGGGCCCAGACTGCTCAGTCCCAGATGCAGATAAACAGCTAATAGCTTCGAGACTGTTCCCTGTTTCGCTCTCACACAAGCCGTTTCCCTGAAAGCAGCTCAAACATGACTGCAGATGGAAACCGAAACATTCCCACTACCCAAATCTTGCTCCTTGCTTACAGATTCGGCACATTCATATGCAAATAACTGTTTATACAGACTAATGACTAATGCTGGCACCTGACTGTCAATAATTACAAGGAATAAGATATGCAGGTAAATGTGTGAAAACCAAGAATCCCTGTTCTCTACATAACTCATATTTTTGTGTTTAAATCCTTGAGCGTGCAGCCATACATGAGACCAAGTGAGCGCCTCCCCTGTAAACGGCAAAGAAACTGTTCTTCATCACCTAGCAACTGACTTAATTGACAGGTTTGTTGTGGTTTCCATGACGGCACAGATCTTGGCCTGTTGCTAAGGTCAAACTGTCTGCCGCTACGGAAATGAATGTCTGAACTGGACTGCAAGAGAAAGACAGGAGGACAGATTGGGAATACCAAACACACAGCCTCACTCGCACACAGTCACATCACTGTGAACACCGGAAGGACGCGCAGAGCGGTGGGAACTGCCACAGACCGACACACACACACACACACACACACACACACACACACACACACACACACACACACACACACACACACACCATAATCACAGTACTTCATTATCAGGATTACTCCTGTTTTGTTGCAGCACATGTGGAGAGAGACGTTCAGTAAACAAATACAGTCGTGTAATAACTCTTTGAGTCAGTTTCTCTCTCTCTTCTAGATTTTAAAGTACAGTATCAAATGTAAAAAAGTGCAATATCAACACTATATCAGTGCGTGAATAACTAAAATATAAGAATACATGAGTAAGGGCCACCATATCCACTATGAAAATCTCCCTAGAGGTTCAACAAAGGTCTCTGTAAGATGCAAACAAGAAGAGTGGCCTGTCATCAGTACCTTACAGGGTGCCAACCCAGTGACAGCTGTTTTACCTGTGAAGGTACAATAAGGTTATTTTATCAAAGTGTGGATACATTCTCACTCCAGTCAGCTCATAAGACAGTAAATGGACCTGCAGATATGCTTTCTAGTCTTACTGATCACTCAAAGTGCTTTAAACTGCAAACCTCATTTACCCATTCATACACACAAAGTCATATGGCATTTTATTCTGTTCTATTCTATTCTATTCACACAAAGTGCTTCATCTAGCAAGGACACGTCCACCTGCAGACTGGAGGAGATGGGGATTGGAACCACCAACCTCTGCAATGGTGAGACACACACTACCTCTTGGCCACTAAGCCCCATCCTGGAGTAATTACAGCTAATTCATTTGCAGTTGCTCTCTCTCTCTCTCTCTCTCTCACACACACACACACACACACACACACACACACACACACACACACACACACACACACACACACACACACACACTGCTGCTGTACACTTCCCAGGAAAATCATTGAGCTTCTTCTGCTCTCTAATGATAGCATTCTCTCTCTCTGCTTCGGGCGTCTCTGGCCTTCCCACCAGTGCATCTCCATGGCAACTATTATCTGTACTCTTGCAGAGGGATTCATCAGCCTCTGGCTTTTCATTTGCTGTGCAATGCAAGCAAACCTGCAACTGTAATAAAGTGAAAGGCAGTCACTGCCAGGCACTTTATTTTACTTGCGTAAATGCATCCAGCAGGTGTGTGTGTGTGTGTGTGTGTGTGTGTGTGTGTGTGAGTGTCTGAGTGTGTGCACTGTGTAATGGGCGTAGACCTTTATTCATACCAGGTGATCAGGTGATGGGGTAAATAGTCTAATAGTCTAGATGACACACACACACACACACACACACACACACATATATAGTATAAGCAATTCATTAGTTGCTCATCAATTTTTAGCTGACAACAGTGGCGGCGCCAGTGGGGCGCTAGGGGGTGCTATAGCTCCCCCTGGAAAAGTCGTAGCGCCCCCAAGAAAATGGCTTGTGTCTGTGTGTGTTCTTCAGTTCGTTATGTCCGAGTTGCAATTAGTTTTTCAGTTTGCAATACTTGTAATTATTTCACCATTCGTTACTGAAAGTCGTTAAATTTCACTGACACACTAAGTGGCTACTGATTTCTTCCTTTGTGTAAACCCCTAAAAACAGCTGGTGAGGTCAACTTGAACGCGAACAGAAAAAAGTGAGCTATGATGAGTATTTGGTAATTACACTCTTCTTTATCATTCAAGTCATCCATACTATGCTCTGATCAACACTGCCTGTTTCTGTGAGGAGTGTGGAGCAAATTTATTGGATGGAAAAGCTTCCAGTTGAGCACAAAGACACTCATGAACCCCTCAAAGTGCTTCTTCATGTTTGTAATAGTGACATCTCCAAGCTGACTGTAACCTAACTGAGACTTCGTGGGCTGATACTCAGTTGAATATTTGTTATATATCAGCTGACCTCCACACCAACGCTGATATCTTGAATACTTTGTCACTGTTAGAGATTCAGCACATGCCAACATTGATTGATTGATTGATTGATTGGTTGATTGGTTTAAAGTGGCTAAAAATGTGCCAGGATAAAGTCCCTGGCACCATGACACTGTGGACAAAAGGCAGATTGGGTCCATAAGTTCATGCTGCTGATGTCAGATTCTGAGCGTACTATCAGTTCTTCCTTTCCTGTTTTAGTTTTGGTGAGTCTGAATCCACTGCAGCTTCACGATTTCTGTTCTGGTCTGACAGGATTGGGAGCTGATTTCTCCACTTTGAGGATATCGTCTTCAAGGTTGGACATCCTGCGTAACCTAATATGTTGTCTGTGTTATCTGGTTCCCAGATAGCAGACAAAGTTGGCTCTAGTCTGGGCTACTTTTGGGAATAAAGGCTCAGCTAAGGGTTTGGCAACTGCTGCGTTGGCCAGATGTGGCCCAAGTATCATAACGCATCAGCCCATATAAGGCAGACCTGTGGTTGGGTTGAGGCAGCCAAACGCACCCTGAGTCAGTAAGAGAACTGCAGACATGGGGTGCATTTGGAGAAAAGACTAATTTTTATCCGAGTCCAGTCCAGTAGTTTCAGGAACACAGCAGCCTGGCACCAGTGATTATGCAACGCATATTTGCAATAAGATAATGTGTCAACATGGCAGACTTTTTTTTTCTAGCTCTGCTGTTAACATACCTCAGACTGTCAAATATTACAGGAGCAGTGTGCAGAAGCCGTTAAAAGACTGTACTTTATAACTTTAATGAAGAGCGACTCCTCCACGTCCAAAACAAACACCTGCTGCGCTCATTCACTAATGCAGCATCTGCCAAAAGGCAACTGCACAACAGAAACGTTCATAGACTGTATAAAGCAACTCCGTAACCTTGGCTAGCAAGTCAACAAATGCACAAATGAAAACCAATCAGAATGAAAAAGATTCGGTTACATTTTTGAAGGATGAGCCTCTCATGTAACCAGAGAATTAGCTTGGATTTGATTTTATTCCCTTAATGACACCCATACCCCGCTAAAATAATCCAGTCAAGTGCTGTTGGTTGTGTTCGAAAACCACTCAAAGATGCAACGCTACAAAGACACTGTCAGTAACTGACCCTCGCTTAGCTCCAGGGGTCAGCCATAGGGTAAACACACAAACACACCTAAGAATGCAAACCGGAAGCAAAGAAGGAAGACAGCATAATAAAGAAACAATGCAATAGGTGATACGCAGAGAGAGAGGAACACACAGGATGACGATGCTCTTGTGTCTCAGGTGGTGAAGCACAGAGGGGCGGTTAATGCCAGAGCAGGTGAGGCTGTGGTTGCCAAGGTTACAGACGTCTGCAGCACCCACCCATCTGTTCCCCTGACGGCAGCATCTCTTCGGTGACACAGCAACAATAAAAGGGAGATAGAGATAGAGCTGAAAGACAGAAACGGAGAGACAAAGAGAGGTGGAGACGGAGGTGAGGTGGAGACGGATTAACGAGGGGAAGAGAGGCGGAAAGGCTGCAGCAGTAGCAGCGGCAGATGAAGCAGAATTATTCATGAGGCCTAGACTCTCCTCTCACCATGAAACCAAGTGAGAGATTACGCTTTCCAGACAACCAGACAGCCCCGGCCAAAACAACCACCTCTGATACAACAGCATCTACATTATTTTCCAGAGTAAATCCTGTGCGGCAAATCTCCAATACGGCATGCTGAAGGAATGCATTACAGCATGAAACAATAAACCACAAGAGGCCGTGGTTTGGAAGCATTCTGACTAAGGAGAAAACTGGTGGCAACGGTGTAAAGGCTCATATGCCTTATTAATCAATAATACAGATAAGAATGTGGTGTTTTTTGGTAGCAAAAACCAACAATATCAACTTCACACGGCTCAGCTGAGCCCTGTTGAAACATATCGGAGTATCACAACACATAACTGCTGAGCTGTGTGTTTTTACAGCCAGTACATCAATTTTAAATGAGGTCATAGTGAGTGTGTATAGGTGGCATTACAGCCACCACTTTTAGTAGAAACAATGTTTCTGTGTTTTAGGCAGAAAAGGTCGGCCTCTGTCCAAGGAGCATGTTTGAAACACAGCAGATCAACGATGTCAGCGGCTACTTCTGCTGACCTCACTCAGCAATCTGTGGGAACACGTCAATCAGCCTTATGACGTTAACAGATTTTAGGCAACAGTGGGAAAATAAAACTCCCTTTTAACAGGAAGGAAGAACCAGGCTTTGGGAGAGGCACATTAGATTTACCTAACAGGGAACTACACCAACTGTGCAGATGTGGGGGTTGATTTGGTGGCAGTGCTCCTAATCAAAGGATTAAAAAGAAAGAAAGTTGTTGCCAGACAAACACCAATTTCTTTTTTCAATTTGCTGAGAAAACAGACTCAAACAATAACTGCACATGGGCCCTTTGACCATCTTAAGTTACATCAGAAATAACACAATCTAAATGCATGACAGACACCGATGTGATGTTGGGTCTTAGTGGTCCTCCTGCGCTCCAATCACAGAACATTTTATAAAACAAAGTTTTTGTTCAGCTATTTGGAAATGGGATCACTGCACAGGTATCCGGTTTTTAATTTTAGGATCCTCCGACTTTAATGGCATTATGGTGAGGTGGTTAGCACTGTTACCTCACAGCCGGACGGTCCTGGGTTTGAATCCACAGGCTGGTTGGAGTTCGCACGTTCTCCCTGTGTCTGCATGGGTTCTCCGAGTACGCCAGCTTCCTCTCACAAAGACATGCTTATTAGCGTGAATGTGAGGCAGACATACATGTGCTAGCCCTGCGACGGACTGGCAACCTTTTCCAGGGTGCACCCTCCTCACGCCTGCGATAACTGAGATGGGCTCCAGCCCCGCCAAGAAACCTGAACGGTGTACCTCAGCGAGTGGGCGCCAGATCTGTCGACGGATTCTGTGCAATGTGTAGGAAAAAATGTAGGAAACGGTCAGTTACATCTAAACTTCTCTTTGAGCCATTATTTAGCTGTACAGAAGAGCTGTTACCTTTTTCTTGTGCATGTGGTTAAAGATGGTTAGAATTTGATGTCATAAGACGCTGTGGTTTATTCACAGCCCACTAGCTGAAGCTTTTAATATTCACTGTAGAATATGGAACATCCAGAGCACAGAAAAGGTATTTGGGACAGCCCCACTCTCATGCTATGACATGGTTTAAATTTGTAAGACTGGACATCTAATAAGCGTAATCTGTAATCTGATTCAAACCCAGATTATGTGCCAGCTTGGACTGGACAGAAAGTTGTGCTCTCACTCTGAAATTCTTCCACTTGACGGAAACTGTGACGCACATACAACAGGCTAGCTTTGACCTCTGACCCTCTGGATCCATGACATCAGTCCAAAAGGTCGTTGGCAAGGTCGCGTCCTGTCAAAACACATCTCTCTGCAATTGCCATGGTGACAGAAGACTATGACAGGCAGTGACAGATGAGGTGACGCGCGCTCTCAAAGCTAAAATTGGTTTGGCATACATCAGTTTGCATGTAACTGCTGACTTATTAATGAAGTCTAATATTTAAAATGGCCTCAATAACCAAAATGAATGCTTTCTTTCCCCTGTGCTATCATCCGAGCTCTTAATCTTCTTGGTGAGTCTGGACGAAGACTGCGATTCTTGGGCAAAGAAGGCGAGCTCCAAAGCTCTGAAACCCCCACAATCAGAGTCCTCTTTGACCTTTGCATCCCTGATTCATTTAATTAATCTTTGAATGATTTCTAACTTAGATGTTAAACTGTACATGTACACTACGTAAACTATTCTAGACTAGACTATCAAATGTAACAAAATATTTTTAATACCAAGCCCAGAAATCCAAAAGAGTAAAAATGTATCAAACAAACCTAGTACAGTTAAATTCTGCAGCTGCTTATCAGACACTGTTTTAATACGCAACAAGAAAAGCTGAGATCAGGGAAAATCATCAGAAACTGCAAATGCGTCCTGAGTATGGGAACACAGCCTGAATTAGTGGGCAGATTTCAAACAAAGCAAAACAATATTTCTCCTGGAAAATGATCTCAGCAGCACCCAACACACCTGTTCTACCCCACTAAGCCTGAAGCAGACTGTTACCTGAAAACAAGTGGACCCCCGGGACACGGGACATGATACAAACTCCACCTGTGACTTGTACCTGTTCAGTGAGCCCTATGTAGTCACTGAATTATGAACAATTTTTATTTCAAAATCTAACTAACAGCATGAAGTGCACACAGTGAAAAGGTTATCTGTGTCACTCGTATTAAGGGCATCACAAAAAAAATGTAGTTGGGGAGTAATGTGCTCTGAAATAAAAGTCATCTTAGGACAGGAGGCCAAAGTGCATCCGTGTTCGGCAAAAAGAGGTCAAAGGTTGGAGCCAGAAGCTCAGCTTAAAGCAATAAGAAACAGCTGATGTGTCCATGTGCATTGTAGTTGTAGGAGCAAAAGGTTAAATCTTTCCATCCGTTTATTTTGTCGTGGTCTTCCTCTCAGTTTTTTAATAATACACATAAAAAGCTCTTTCAGAGTTCTTGCTTCATAACACGCTGGACTAAATATCCAAACAACCTGACAGGTCAAACCTGTATGTGAAAAAGATGTCGAATACATATCATAATTCAGTTCCATTACCTAACCCTGAAAATCTGACCCGAAGTACAGCATTACCTGCTCCAGGATTAGACTATTTGGCCACAACCTCCACCATCAAAGAGCGCAGAGGAAGTCCACCGCCGGACACCGTCCTTACTCAACAGACAGACATGCACAGATGCATCCAGTAACTCAAAGCCCACAACCTTTGACCCAATAAAATACAGGGTACAATAGACCAGAGTGTGCTGGTGCAACGGGTTAGAGTAGAGTCAGCTGGGCCTGGGAAAGCATGCACATTCTCTGGCTTTGATTACTGAGGCTTTAAATTTCTCTTACACAAATATCCACAAGCACACACATAAAGACACACATGAGCACACAAACTAAAATACAGATGCAGAGTTGCTCCCCAGAGACAAAGCCAGGGTTGAGCTAAAGGCCTCCAGACAGGGTTTAAGCCTTTTTACTCAGAAATGGAAGGATGCTGCCAAAGGACAGTTTCTGATGCTAAAAATACCGCCAGAGAAAAGGAAACTGGCCTAGCGAGCTTTCACCTACATTACACAAGAACCAGTAAAAAAACAAAAAAGGAGAAAAGAGGAAGGAAAGGGGATTCAAAAGACTTCCTGCTGTCTCCGTTTACAGTGAGGACAGAAAAGCAAAGTTATGAGAAATACGGGCGATAACCATTTCTTCATCACCTTACCTGCAGCTTCTGAACGGCTCCAAAAACGTAACACTGAAAAGTGAACGATGCCACTGAATACATGAATCAATGCTATTAGTTAGCTCAGCGATGGGATGTGATGGAGTGCAGTTTGGGATTGATAGCATTAAATGAAGTGATGTAGTTTCACAATGAAAGTAAGAGCAAACCAGCTAACTAAACACCTACTGTGTTTCAAATTATGCTGAGCACTGTGTCTCCAGGAGGCGCACCAACCTTTTCTTCCACTGACACCATAGAAAAGACAAACCTTTATGACATTATGTAGCTAGCAAGGTCCAACTGTGACCCTTCAAGCTCGATGTTTTCACTGTCACTATAATGCTGCTGTGATACCTGATGTGACACGTGAGGATCTAAGAGTCCAAGGACACTGCACACTTACAGGGCAGCACATGTCAGGCCTGCCCTAATCTTTACCCTCCTCTTCACTCTCACATAAATTGATGTGAACCCACAGTGAATATCTTGCTCTCTTCAAAGGCCTTCTGTACAACTGGACTTCACCCCCTGCTGGCCATCGGACAGAATGCAGGGTTAAGGCACTTCGACTCTGGTCTCACTTTTGAGAGCCAGATGCTGTATCCATCTTTTATATACAGTCTGTGCCTGTTTTTGCACATAGCAATGGCGCAGCAGAGGTGATGTTTTTAAAGCGCGGGCCAAACAATAGAGACACACGTCATCAATTATGATGCCAACAGCACAACTGGTGTAAAAGTAAAGCATCCATCCCCCTGAACAAAAAGACGACTGAGAACTGAGAAAGCCTTCTGTCATTGGTTTATTACACAGAGACTCTGAGCTTTATTAATTATAGCGATAATTATAAGAGTTTCTCAGCTGAGAGACAAAGAAAGGAAATGAGGGAAGCGTGCATCTGCTTTCAGCTTCCAGTTAATAACACACATTTTAATAATTTATACATTCTTAGTAAAATGCTTTGCAGTTAAACAACAGAAATATTGCTGATTAATTATTTAGGACATCTATAAAAAGAGACAATAATGAACATTCGCTGCTTTCTGCTGGTTTTCTCTTTGGGATCTGTGTAATGGGAATATCTGGGAATATCTGGGAATACCTGGAAGATGCTCATCAGTTATTTGATTAGGCAGCGCAAAATGTTTTCACAAATGATGTGACCTTGCTAATATATAAGACATATCAAATAAATGAAGAAGGTACTGATGCAGAGTACAGTGTCATCTCTCGATATTCCCGTCTTATTCTTCCAGCTTTGAGTGGATCGATTTGGGGAATTTGTCTTGGACGTGTGAGACCAAACTACAGACTACCAAGTGGAACAATAATGTGCCACAGCTTCACACACAAACAAGCACATTCTCCCACTTGAAAGAAAACTAATTAATAATAACACCAGAAATGTGCCAGGAATAAGGAAAATAATGAGCACGAGACAAACAGAAGAAAGAAAACTGGAAAACTGTCCACCTACTCCGGTCCTAAGGCAGAATCTGTCATGGATCAGCTGTGTGGCAGGCAGGATGAAGGGCCCCAATGCAGAACACGCCGGACAGAGGTGAGAGGGTGACACAACTTTATTGGAGAAACCAGGAACAATGACGGAACTTAACACGGTGCCAGGCAGGGTGACACACAACAAGGGAGCACAGATCGGGGAACAACGGCGGGGAACAAGGAAGGGCACAATGAAGACGACGCGACAACAGGCAAGGACTAAAGTACACAGGAGGGTTAATGACATGGGAGGAAACAGGTGGGAACACAGGTGACATCAATGAACACTGACGAGACAAGGGGAAGCAAAACTAAACACAAGACATAGGGAACACAGGACTACCAAAATAAAACAGGAAGAGACAGGACCAGGAACATCACAGGGGGAAACACCAGGGACCAGAGAAACCGAAATACAAAAACAGGGAAACATAACCGTAGAACACAAAACACCAGGACCATGACAGAATCAAAACGTTTAATATTTCTGTTTAGATGTAATTTTAACTTTTTAAACCTGGTGTTTCATTTATTATCTCCACAAAGGAGGCTATGTTCTAAAATATCCTGTCACATTTGACCTCTGACCTCTCCTTCAAGGTCAATAGACTGATCTGAAGGTCAAAGTGATGATGATGCTATTTATAGCTGCTGTTTCTCATTGCCTTTGTTTCTACTGGCAACATTTAGGAAATGATGCTGCTATATGTTGATTCAAAATATCACATTATAGTCTGCATCCAAATATCATGTCACATTTGACCTCTGACCTCACTTTTGCATTTCACATCTGCCATTTTTTTCCCAGGTTGACCCCCAACTGTGTTTGATCTTGAAAGGAAGTTTGATCAGGAGAATGACTCCACACTTTTATTTTGTATTAAAATGAGTTTCAACAGGGAAATAACCAAAGCCTGCACTTTGGACTACAAACTTCTTAACATGTGTTTAAAAAGAACAAAGAAGATAAGATGAATATACAGAAAATGGGAAACTAAAGGAAATGCTGCCTCGGTGGAGGTTCAGCTGCACAGACTGCACGTGTGGGTCAATCCACCACATGCTAATATAAGAACGTCATTAACATTTAGCCAGAATTAATTAAAAATTGCCGTTTATCGGGTTTATTGAAGCAGCAAACAAAAACTCGGATTGCTTCCAGCTCAAAGGTTGATGACCTCACTGTAAAGCAGGAATATCACACAGCACTACTCCTTCATATTCACTTTACTCGAATACAGCAACATGACACCGAACTGGCATCAATAAAAAGAAAAATCAATTGAAAGTACATTTGTGCACCTTGATATTGATCTTCGTCTTTCCTGTCATTACTGTAAATGTTGAAGATTGAGTTTCAGTCCAGGTCCTGCAGCACGTTGTTCTCACAGCGAAAAATCTAAATCCAAATGGGAACGAATGCTGAACCGTTTAAACAAAGCCAGCGGAGGTGGAGGTGCTTCCTCGGCGCTGAGCGGCTGCTTCTCTAAGCTGTCTGCACTTCCTATCCTCTCGAGGCTGCATGACACATGAGCTCTCACTACTCTGGCAAATACTTAGGAAGCCACTGTGCATTGTGTATTGGGTTGAAGTGAAAGCTTATCTCTGTAACAAATTCACCCTGTTGCTGTGTGTGTGTGTGTGTGTGTGTGTGTGTGTGTGTGTGTGTGTGTGTGCGTTCTCCTGTATCATGTATTGAAACAATACTGTGGCCACTGCTCTGCTTACATTTGCAAAAAGGTCCTTAAGCAGTACACATGTGCACACAAAGAGCACAGGGTTAACACCAGAGTCCTCTGCACGCACATGAAGACAGTGTGAAGTATTCTAATCCATGCATTGTTAAAATATTCATTGACCGAGTCATGCAGAGCAGTCCAGAGTTATGTTTTTCCCTCTTATAATAACAGAAATTTGTTCCCAGTGGGGTGAGCTAATCTGGCTCGCTCTCTGTAGTTTTAACATAGAAGATGTCCAAAAATGGCCCTGAAACACTATAAAACTCTATATTTATCTCAGTATACTATTAAAGGAACATTTTAACATTTTTGAAAACGTAGAGTGGCCATAAAAAAGATTGATGCCACTCTGATGTTTGTACAGGAAATATGTAACATATTCTCGAACCACCAGCTGGAACAATAACACATGTCACACCCCAGAATGATCTGATGAATTAGAAAAACGTGAGCTCCAACCCCGGTGCAGGAAGTCTAACTTCACAGGCTGAAGGGTGAAGCCTTAGAGTACAAAGTGAGAAGGTCAGAGATCAGGAGCTCAAATCTGGATGGTGTGAAAGGGACGGCTGCTTAAACAAAGCTGATTTTTTTAGACCTCACTATTAGTGTTTGTGCAGCTCAGCTGCGTTCTGTTAACACAGAACAACCAGGAAAGAAACTCTCACTCAAAACTGCTTATTGTGTTTTCCACACATGCTGATTTGCATGTGGGAGACGTGCAGGGGGCTTAGAAACTGAAGTGTTCAGAATTCACACTTCACTCCACCAATTACAGACCACATCTGCATGCCCAGAGGCTCATACCTTAACACATGTTTACATGCATGTTCAACATGAACACATCATCTCACACAATTAAAAAAAACATTCACATATGAACATTGTGGGAGTGTCAGAGTCACAGAAGGAGAGTTATATCCATCCATCCATCCATCCATCTTCTTCTTATCCAGGGCTGGGTCATGGGAGCAGCAGCCTAACCAGAGAAGCCCAGACCTCCCTCTCCTTAGCCACCTCCTCCAGCTTATCCAGTTGAACACTGAGGGGTTCCCAGGCCAGCCGAGAGAGATAATCTCTCCAGCTTGTCCTGGGTCTGCCCCGGGGCCTCCTCCCATTAGGCCGTGCCCAAAACACCTCACCCAAGAGGCGCCCAGGAGGCATCCTGATCAGATGCCCGAACCACCTCAACTGGCTCCTTTTGATGTGGAGGAGCAGCAGCTCTACTCTGAGCCCCTCTCAAATGGCTGCACTCCGCACCCCATCTCAAAGGGAGAGGCCAGCCGCCCTTTAGAGGAAGCTCATTTCCGCCGCTTGTATTTGCCATCTCGTGGCCATAGGTGAAGGTAGGCAGGTGGACCGGTAAACCGACAGCTTTGCTTTTACACTCAGCTCTCTCTTCATAACGATGGAGCGGTGAAGCATCCGCATCACGGAAGCTGTAGACTACTACTTCATTTTGTCTCAGACGAGTCAACACAAACACAAAGAGGAACATAATCTTTGGTTAAATTTTATGTTTGTGTATGCTATGGGTTCAATTCATAACATCAGATGGAAGTTTTCCCTTATCTAAAGAAACGCTTGAAGGAGAGAAAGGGGTCATATTGCATATACCATGAAATGTCCTTTAAGGCTAATTTAAAGGCTTTAAGATCAGGTGTGACTTTCATGATCCTACTTTTGTGGCCCAGTTTGTCTGCAAAGACATGAATTGTAAGCGTGCATAGGATACAGTGCTGTCACCACTCAGACCACAGTTAGGCTCGTCTGCGCTGAGTCATACACTGCAGTGGTCTAAATATAGCATTGTGGGTAATGTAGTCTGCACATCACGGATGCTCACCTGCTGTTCAGCACACTGTTGATCCCCAAAGAGCAAAAAGATTACATAGACGTGGATTTGAGAAAATGAGCGGCATAAAAGAATGATGGGTCATAACTGGTACAGTAAGCAGGAGTGAGCGGTGGCATTTTTACAGGCAGTGACACGTTAACAGACAGCCTCAGTCCACGATTCCACCGCTTCATATTTTCATCCAAACATAATAAGATCGTTCATGAAATAATAAAAAGAAAATATGCGGACAAATAAGGGGTCAGATAACACGCTGGCATCTGTCTGTGTGTGAGTGTCACTGTTGCCATGGCAACACACTCAGTGCACTCAGCACTGCAGAGTTGGGGGGGGGCAGAGGGTATGCAAAAAATATGAATGGAAGCGGAGGCCGCATAGACATGCCTGCTTCTGCACAGGTGCCGAGTGCATCGTGAAGGAACACTGTGCTGCAAACGTGATGAGCGCAGGAAATGTTACTCTGCATGTGACACTGCTGCTGGTGCACCGGGTCACGCAACACAAGGACAGGACTCATCACATATGGGCTCTGCTGAAGGACCTCTTTGCATCACAGGGTAATGCACAGGGGAAGGATCGTGTTTCAGTGCGCAGGTCAATGTGAAGGGGGCACGTTTTCAACCAAACCCTGTTTTATTTATTTATTTATTGCTAGGAGTGTTTCAAAAGGCTAACACACCAACACAAATCCATAAATGTAAAACAAAATATAAATAAGCGCGCTCCTGACAGCATATTTGAGCTTTCACTGTTGGATGCAGGTCTCAAAGATCTACTAATCAAAAATCAGGTCAGTTTGACATCAATCTGATATTTGCTATTTGCACCATGCATATGGTAAAGCTGCACATGTGCAAGTGAAAACATAAATCAAAGCAGTACTGGAAGCAGTCGGAAAGATGGGGATGTAGGCAGGCACAGGCTTTGATTTTACGGGCAGAAGAGACCGAGATCACTGTTTGACTGGCGGATAAAATAACTTTGTAGAAAAATAAAATTCTTTCTCATAGCACTGCAGAACACGGAGACTTTGTTGAGTATGTGATAGATGTGATATCTGATTATTACCCGGAAACAACACTCACCCTCCAGCAGACCGTGAGTGATGCTAAAATGAGGGAGAATCCCCTTAAGGTCAGAAAATAGGTGGAGATTGGGCATGCAGTCCTCATCATTACATTAAGGTTTTTAGAGTGAAAGCCATCTGAAGGATAGCAGGAAAAAGGTGTGTGTGCATGTGTGTGTGTGTGTGTGTGTGTGTGTGTGTGTGTGTGTGTGCAGCTGAGCCAGCAGCAGTCGCACCAGTTATCACGCCTGGCTGCTGGTCGTTAATGCTGAGGATTAACACCTAACTCTCACATAACTGTCAGCACACACCAGTACACACACCAGTACACACCAGTACACACCAGTATACACACCAGTACACACCAGTACACACCAGTATAAACACCAGTACACACCCCTCTCTGACTGCTGTAATAGTTGCTTCAGTGTTTTGACAAACTCCGTAAAAACTCAGTAAATGCTAAATATATGAAGAAATTGTTATGCTGCAGAAAACACTTCGGAATAATGTTCCTGACAAGCGCACACACACACACACACACACACACACACACACACACACACACACACACCACGACCCAGCCTCTTTACTGATTAAACAGGATTGGCCTTGGAGTAGTGAGACTCACTGAGCTCAGCTTCCCATGCTTATTGAGGGAGGGCACGGCATGTGTGTGTGTGTCTGTGTGTGTGTGTGTGTGTGTGTCCAATAGAGCATGTCTTGTGTTGTTGACCTCTGGGACAATACTGCACTGTGACATGAGGAAATGTCCACAGAGAGCTGCCAGAGACAGAGACAGACAGACAGAGAGAGAGAGACGGAGGGACGGAAAAGGCCAAAGGAGGAACAGGAATTGTGAGAAACAAGATTTGATGGGAGAAATGTGTCGGGAAGTAAGAGATGGCAAAGGGGGAAAAGAAAGAGGGAACAGGAACGCAATATTTGGATTAAGTGAGGAGGAGCGAGAGAAAAGCAATGGAGGAGCTGGAGGGAGGGAAACAGATTCGATTCACAGGCCGAGGCTTAATTAAAGACAATAATGTTGTTTTGTAGCCCTCCACAACAACAAAAGACCCCTTAACCATGGCCTACTTACAGAGAGGAAAGAAAGAAAGAAAGAAAGAAAGAAAGAAAGAAAGAAAGAAAGAAAGAAAGGATGTATAAACTGACCCTCAATGTAGCAAACAGCTACCTTTTAGCATTTCAAATTATGCAATACTAAGATAGAAACATAAGATTTGGCTGTAACACTGTCACACTGTAAAAATGATCAGTGTCATAATGTTGCTGAGGTTATTATTATTGTTTGGTTATTTTGTGACCATAGAGCAAATCTATCACCAAATTATGACGAAATACAACATTAGCATTACATAATGTGGTTGTAGGGTTAGCTGTGTTTCAAGTGTTCAGGTTCAGATAGTTAGCTCGTTAGCGCAGGTCAGAAGGCTCCAGTGTGCTTTTGTGTTAAAACTCATGTCATCAGAAATTTGAGGTACTTCATTTATTCTCATGTTTCTGTTAGTCAGCGTGCCGTGATGAAGCAGGAGCATGCTAACGCTTACACAGAAGAAGAGATGGAACTGGCTTTTGGTGTGAATTTAGCTGAACTTAAATTGTTCTTATCTTCAGTGTCACACAGCATTTGGGTACCAGCAGGCTTTGTGAAGGACAAAAGCCTGCTTCAGCCAGTTAGGTTGCATGATCAACTCCAGCAGCTCCAGTGTGTCTCCAGTTGACCGTGAATGGCATGCTATCTGTGAAAGGCAATTAAACCATCTTGCTCAGATTTCTGCTCTCCTCTTGGCAACAACATGGCTATTTTTTCTCTGCCACCACGTCCCTCTTTTTCTCACACACTCACTCTCTCTTGCTTTCTCCCTCCTTGTTGCCTGGCAACCAAGCTCATAAATGTGATCCCACTTGTCTGCGATTGGCTGAAGGGAGGGTAGATCCACGTCAGAGTCAGAGAGAGAAAATGGGTAGACTCGCATGCATCACACACTGGAGTTATAAATGTACAAATATCAAGCAAGTGAAATGAAATAAAAAGTATTTGGAGTGTAGAGAAAAACTTAAACACTCTTTCTGCAGTGCATGTGTGTGTGTGTGTGTGTGTGTGTGTCTCATCATTGTTCGGCAGGCTTGTTTACACCTGTGCCCAGGAGCTAACAGGCATGCATGTCAGAACTGCATATGTGGAAGTAACGATGTGTCTGTGAGGAGAGCATTTTTAACCGTGGACTGGTATTAAATAGCAGGTGGTCCTCAGAGGAGGTGCCGTGCTGCAAGCTGAATAAGGGAAACCACTCTGCTGAGTTGCATGTCTGTGTGTGTGTGTGTGTGTGTGTGTCTGTGTGTGTTTGAATAGCCCTACATCTGCACGTTACTTCTCTTCCTCCCACACAAGGAGTCATCAGTGATGTCAGCATGGAGAAGCTTCCCAGCTAGATAACGAGGACATGCTGATTACTTTTACCTCTTATATGGGAACGTCCACCCTCCCTCACACACACACGACTCTTCATACACTGGTGAGTCCACCACAACAAAAAACACAAATTGGCACAATCTAGTCAAATTTGCTGATTAAAAGTTAATAAATAATCAATTACTGTGGATAATGGATGATAAATTTCAACTGCATGCAAAGATTGATTGTAAAGATGTGCCCTTCTGTAGTTAATGTTTTAAGGATTATGTTCCCATCAAATTTATTTAGACTGCTTGGTTTGAATGGTTGTTGAGAAGCATCCAGATCTGGTTCTGTCCTTCTTATAGATAGATAGATAGATAGATAGATAGATAGATAGATAGATAGATAGATAGATAGATAGATAGATAGATAGATAGATAGATAGATAGATAGATAGATAGATAGATAGATAGATAGATAGATAGATAGATAGATAGATAGATAGATAGTTAGATAGATAGATAGATAGATACTTTATTGATCCCGCAAGGGAAATTATTGTGTAACAGCAGCAGGAAAATACAATCTACAGTAACTAAACATAAAATCAAGTGAGAGTGCCAATGATGAGTATTAAACTATACATATCCATATCGAAATGAAATAGATAAAAATATAAAAACGTAGGTAACGAAGAGTTATATTAAGGCTGACACTGTACAAGAGGGTAGTGCAAACCACACTGATAAATAATATATGTAATATATACACTATAAATCAGAGTATGTACAAAAATATTCCGGAGACAGCAGCAAGAGGATATAATGCAAAATTTTGTGTGTAGGATCTTATTTCCTGACAGGTGCGTTCACCTGTCACACAAAGAAGAGTTATTATACAGTTTTACGGTAGGAATGATTTCTTTATGGTTGAATCAGTCTGAGGGAGGAGGAGCTCTGCTGCCTCAGCAGTGTGGAGTGGAGTGGGTGAGATGGGTTGTCCATGATGGAGAGCAGTTTGTCCAGTGACCTCCTGACCCTCACTGACTCAAACGTCTCCAGCCTTGCGAATCAGTTTGTTGATCCTGCTGGCATCTCTGGCACTGATGCTGCCCCCCCCCAGCAGCAACAGCAATTCTTATATGAATATAAGAATATGGGTACCCGCCCATCGTCAACACTCCACTCCACAAACCTGCACCATGGCATGGATAGACAGCCTTCTACAAAGGGAAAGGAAGTCATATTTAATTGCTACAAGGCAATGTGCTCAAAAATCAAGAAAAAGAGAAGTTATGGCATGCATGTCATTAAGGGAAACAACCACGTATACCATAATGATACAACAATAATTTTAGTAAAAAGATGAGACTTTTAATGAGTACAATACAGACTCTGACAGCTATGTTGGAGCCCCGGACTCAGGACACAAAGATGGCCTGTTCTCGTGCAGACTCCAGTATTATTTTGGTGCCACTCTGGCATTCTGTGCCCCGTGCGCAGCACGTGGCGCACAAACCCAGTGCTGGGTGAAGCTGAGGAAACGCACTGGAGCCGCCGTCTCAGCTCCTGTGGATCTGGGTTCTTTATCTCAATATGCTAAGCCCACGGTCACAAATCGGGGTGTCAAAATGGACGAAAACCTTAAGTTGGAGGGTCAGATTAATGCTGTGGTAAAATCTTCTTTTTTTTTTCATATGAGACAGCTGGCCAAGATAAAAAGCATCTTGTCGGAAGATCACTTTAATACAGTGATCCACGCCTTTGTCACAGCCAGGCTGGATTACTGTAATTCTTTGTATTTTGGCGTTAACCAGTCCTCACTGTCTCGTCTTCAGCTGGTACAAAACGCTGCTGCACGGCTATTGACTGGAACGCGTAAGAAGGAACACATTCTCTGCACTGGCTTCCTGTTTATTTTAGAGTTCATTTTAAAATTATTTTATTTGTTTTTAAGTCCTTAAATGGCTGCATCTACACTCCCCCCTCCCGTCCGCTCAGATCTGCTGACCGACTGCTTTTGTTCGTACCGAGGACTAAGCGGAGGCTCGGGGGGGACAGAGCGTTTGCCGTGGCAGCTCCCAGGTTGTGGAACGCTCTGCCTGTGCACATCAAACATCATCGCATCTTCTCTTAAGACCCACCTTTTTCACCAGGCGTTCAAACAAGCTTGAGATGTTTTGTATCGCAGTGTATTTATTTCTTATGTATTTATTTATTTTTTAGTCTAATTTTATCCTGACTTTTGATTGTGTATTTTATTTTTATATGTTACCGATGCTCTTACTTATTGTTACATTTTATTGATGCTCTTATTTTTGGGTGCTGACTTTTACGTTTGCCTATTGCTGTTTTTATTCTTCCACGTGCAGCACCTTGGTCAGTGCTTGCTGTTTTAAAGTGCTCTATAAATAAATTGGCTTGGCTTGAACATGCTCCTTTGTACAGTGACAGCACAGGCCTGTCGCTGAAGACGTCCTCACATGTCTCCACAGCAGCCCTCTGTCCACTCTCTGTCTCTGTTGCCTAAAACACTCGATTCTCTCAAGCGCGGACCTCTCTGTGTTTTCATGCTTCATTCCTCAGAGGTTAGAACAGTCCTTAACTGTTAATCATTTCACTGACCAATTAACTATCATTTCTTCACACTGCACCCCTGTTCTTCCAATCCAAGATTCTTTATTTGCAGCAAATGCATTCTTCTTCTTCTTTTTGCCTGCTTTTAAATGTGCTGTGTGTTGCAGTTTTTAAACACCAATAAACTGCTCCAATTAAAAATCTTACCTTGTTAAAATTACTGTAAACACATAAGACCACCGCCAGGATAATTGGCAGCCTCCGTGTCACACTGTTGGTATTATTAGTGGTAGTGTTTCTCAAAAATCAAGACCACATTTCCCATAAACTTCATTGCTTCCTGACCTCCAGCTCACTTCCTCTGGATTTCCTGACGAAGATAAACACGCTGGAAATGAGTTCTCCGGCGTGTTTCTCTCCCTCGCCACCATCTGCAGTTGTCATGAATCTGAGTCTCGTTTCTGCTCATTTCTTGTTAAGTAAGAAAAAAAAAACTTTACTTTTTTATTCATTTATCAGGGAACCAGGGCACCATAAAGTTTCAGTGTAATGCGACCGCATGCATCCCATCCACACTGTGTTTTTACACTAATGCAAATTCACAGATTCCAACACAGAACTCTGATGACTGCAGTCACTCAGCGCTGATACGACTGACATTAAAGTGCATCTTGTTAACAGCGCTGAACCAAAACCGAATCAATATTTCAAAGTCTGCCTCAATCAAAGGGAAAAAACACAACAAATATGAATTATTGAATGTTATTGCATTTTATTGCATATCATTACTATATTTTTAAAGAATCCAACTTCATTATTTTATTTTTTGCTGAAGAGTCACATGATCTTTTAATCTTCAGGAGAAGTGTCAGCTTTCTTGGGTTTTATTACAAACAACATCGACTCAGTGTCGGAACACAAACTGGTGATGCGGTTTGAAGGTGTCCTTTCTCGCGTGTGGCGCACGGCAGGAAACAGTTTCCATCAACCGTGTTCCCACTTTTGGAATTATTCTGTCTGGTTTAGGCAAAGGTGTCACACGACTATGGCGCTCAGGTTACGCGGCAAGTGCTGGCTAACTGTCATCTGTGAGTTCATGAGAATATAGCTGCATTTGAACATCGCACAGATGTTTGCACAGTGGAGCTGGCGGTGGAGTTTAATGTGCGAGCTGACTTTGCGTCCCCAACGTTGTTGGAAAAAGTTCAGGGCTGCTGTGCATGTGTAAAAACCTGCAAACAGTGCAGTCTGCAACAGCAAAGTATAAAGCACGAGCTGTTCATGGTGGAGATGTGACAGAACCGGCTAAGAGGCCTCGTGGAACCCACTCCATATGATTTCACTTGGGAAAACGTGCTGTAGGTTCCATGCATTCATATTCTCACGACCCCGTCATTTTTCCACCAGCTGCTGCTGTACAAGTTGTAGAATAAAGGAGAAACTCGGCTCCTGGCATATGCACGAGTGTGTGCACACAAACGTTGGTATGCATTAAAAAGATTCATGATATTCATTATGTATTCGGGTGCAGGGGAGCAGCATGGAAATAAAACCACGTACCATCAGATCATCATCCTCATCTTCCCTTCACACACACACACACACTCACACACACACACACACACACACACACTGAGGGGCTTTTACTGCTGCACACTGTGCCAAATATGCATAGTGAGAGACTTGGGACTGACCCAGGTTTTACTGCTGTCATTGCAGAGAGGACAGACATGAAGCGGAGGGAGCGCGAGGATAGAGATGCATCAGCACCATCACCATCATTAGCACCACCATCATCATCGTCGTCATCATTATTGCAAGAATAAAACACAGGAGTTGATGTGTGAAGCAGCAAATGTTACAGTTACAGTAAAGATAATGGTTTTTCTTCATCACGAAAGAGCAAATTCTCCTTAAAAGTTTCAAAGTGAAACCCAACAGAAACATATGAAAACGATGTATAATGTACGACTCTGCCAACACACAAGGGCACAGGTTTACATTTTACAGTTGGGTGTCCAAGGTGTGGTGGCAACTTCAACAATAATATAAAAAACAGGGAAATTTCATGCTGACCCACAATAAACAAAACAATTCCAGCCACATCTCTACGTTTCAATAACACAAGGTTCAATAAAACAGATAATACGATCATGCAAATATTCTCTAAGCCATCAAAATATCACGTCATGCTCCAAAATGAAAGAAACACTGGATATCACTGCTATGGTTACGTCCTTATATGCCTGAAGAGGAAGAGGGTGGTGACAGAAGCTAGCTGATGTTATCAGGAAAAGAATGCAAAGCAAATGGCCACGAAACTTCTACAAATCAGCAACTTCATACATATTTCATCAACAAGAAAAACAGTTACTGAGGATGTTTCTGCCTCATTTTCTTCACCTGTGTGGGTCCAGCGTGAAGTCGAGGTTAATCTGTGAGTTCTAAATTTTTGTTGCATCACCTTCGGCTCGTCCTGCCCAGTGAAAGGTTTGAGTTTGGTAGTGAACTAAGAAAAGACACAAAAACTACAAAAGGCCCCACAACTGTGTTCTCAAGCGTTCTCAAACACACACACACACACACACACGTTTGCCCCGGGGAATGCCGGGGAAAGTGGAGAGTGAATGTTTGGGCTGTGAGACGGGTGGAGAGCACATCTGAACGTGCACTCTCATTCACCCCACACCAGGGAGTTCACAAATACTTGTTCACTTCCTACTGCTGGATTTCACCCACTTGTTAAATGTCTCTCTCTCTCCACACACACACACACACACGCACACGCACCTTAACAAACACACTAAAAAACTGACTTTAGATGGTTAAACATCAGAACCTGTCCGAGCTGAAAACATGGCCCCAGATTGAAAAATCCCCCAGCTGGCTCTGGAGCCACTGTCGCCGCTCGTTATAGAGCACAGCTCTGTTTAACGTGAGAGCCAACACGTTCACATTTACAGAAATTAACTTCACATCCAGCTTTTTCAAACCTCTATTCCCTACATCTTTGTATCATTCTTCCTCCATAACCTCGTCTGACCTCTAAAGAAAGAAAACAGAGACTCTGTGCACAAAGTTCATGAAGCTAAACTTTTTTTAAATTAATTTTTATATGTCTGGTATTAAGCTGCGCGACAGGCTGCCGACCGCAGTGCACCCTGCCCCTCGCCCTACGACAGCTCTGATAGGCTATAACTGAATTACTAATTCAACTGCTACCACCAGTACTTATAGTACTATTTTTTACTTCATGATATATATTCAGGATTTATATGTCAGTATCCTTTATTTTCTGTATTTATTTTATGGATAGAGGGAGACCAGCCCATCCAGTACCACAGCAAAGAGTGGCATAAGCTGTAATGGTATGTATGTATGCCTAATTCAGTGTTTAGGTATGAGCTTAAATCTTTGAAGATGAGTAGATATGCTTGGCCACATTGTATCACTGAAGATTCCAAATTTGATTTCAACAGAAACACTCGTTACATTGATAGGTGTGTTATATTTGTGACACACGTGTGTATCTTGAGATCCTGACTTTATCTTTCACCTGACAGGTGACCATATATCACCACCTGATCACTTTGTGATCACTTCCAAATGTAAATTGAAATCCTGTAATATCCTCCAGTAGCACTCGCGTATTTCAATGAGTGCCTCATAAAGGGTTAATCTTGAAGTAAACATAACCCAGATATGAAGGCAGCGCATCCAATCATTTTGAAAACACTCAAGAAATGAAGTTCTCAGCTCAGCGACACAAGCACCGAAGAGTCTGGAGACGCAATGAACAGTCATTCTTTTTCAAAGCAAAGTGATCATTTTTTTTTAAATATGAGAACAAACTGATCATTAATTATGAAGCTTTTATAAAGGGACCAACTAGAAAAATGTACTTAGGCCCATTTTCAGCGACTATACCTTCTCTGTTTCGAGCGTGCTCCCTAACGAATATTTAAAGACTAATTCATCATTAGAACCTTTTTTTGCTAGCTCAGCAGAAAAGCGGCAGGCTTCATAAAGCGTGACTGTAGCAGCCACTTTGTCCTGGTTTGTGTAAGCAGCCCGACACTCTGCTGCATGGAAACTTCAGCTTCCTTTAAACAAGCTTCCATGTAAAACTTTCATTTCTTTGGCTTCTAAGAACCAAAACTTCATCACAGGTTTCTGAAGATGGTGAATCGAACCATTTATCATTAACTGTCGTGACTTTGACTAATATTCCGTACATAACGGGAGCCGATTTTTTCACTTGTCTCCATAAAAACTAGTTGCAGCGTTTCAGTTGGCTTAGAATTTGTTTGACAGCCGTAATGAAAACCTTCCCACTCCAGCCTCGCGAAGGAGACTGTCAGTACGAGAGCAGCGCAGAGCATCATCAGTACCCTTCGGCCTTGATTCATACACACTGTAATAAGAAGCTCATTGATAAAGCGAATGGCAGGAAGACAGAGAGCATCATTATTGGTGCCATCTCCTGCCTGCATCCATTTAACAAATCTATTATAGAACATCACACAGTGAGAAGAGCCGCATCTGTACCGCAATCTGACAAATGGACTCTAACAGGAATGACTCATCAGTATAGAAAGTACAAAGAGCCTCTGATGAACAGTCTGCATGTTATGCTATATTTCTGTGTGTGTGTGTGTGTGTGTGGCATGCATAATGAGCTGAGAAAGCACAGTGACTTCCTGTCTGGCCTGTAAAAGCAGCATGATCTTCTTCCTGTATCCTCTGCTGTAGGAGCCCACCTGGGGCTGCAGACACACATAATCATCGCATACACCGCGCAGCAGCTGCAGCTAATGAACCACAACAGGATGGAGAAATTCCCCACGTTACGGTCTCTGTCGTCTTCCTCGCTTTCCTCAGCGGGACTGCAGAATCCACACGGCCATCGGTGGGCGGTGAGTGTTTGTCTGACCTTCTTAGCTCTCAGCCCACGGTCTCTTATGACTTGCCAAGCTTTAAGCCTACGCATAAAATATCAAGTATGTCAAGAGTGTCAAGGCAAACACATAAAAAACAGGCCATAATTCTACAAACTCCAGTGAGTTTCTGCCAGAATATCACACAGGAAAAACCTTAGAGGTAGAAAACATCTTATAACCATATCATAATCTATTAATCGTGACCATTTTATGAATTTCAGAAACTGTTTAAAAATGAAACTTGTTACAGATTTAACTACATACACATCTTAGCTTGTGAGCTCCGGCTGGGAAACACGATCCATGGAACCGCAGCAAAAAACTGAAAGTTCTGCTGCAAACGAAGAGGCAGTGAAAAAAAACCAATCGAGACTGTCTTCAAACACGGAGCAGTTTAAAGGACGGCGGTAACGCTGCGCACATCTAAATAAAACCTGGATGAAATTCCAGCTGCTCGCCTGTCAGGAACAGAGCCTGACAAACATTTCTCACTTTAAAATGAATGTTTCCGTGTACGCAAAGCTTCCAAAACTCTTTATCATCAAAATAAATCTGAGGCTGCGTTTGTGGAGCCGTGAGCGAACTGTCGCGTCGCTCTTGAACTATGAAGGCTTCACGCCCGTTGCATGAGCGAGTTGGTTTATTTGAGGCAAAAACAATAACTGGTGACTTATTGATGGGAATCTGAGTCATTTCGCTTGTTTTCCCACACTCTGTGTCTGACGTTGCTCACACGTACGAGTGTTTCTGTGATACTGGCTTTTATTCACCATGACCACCAACAAGACACTGAAACTTCTTTTTCAACCCTTCAGTAAAGAACTTGGAGAACTTTTCCAAGGAGGACCGTCACTATTCTGCAAGTTGGTGGTGTCTAAGCATCACCTGCGT
Source organism: Pterophyllum scalare (assembly GCA_024447675.2). Lineage (NCBI taxonomy): Eukaryota > Metazoa > Chordata > Actinopteri > Cichliformes > Cichlidae > Pterophyllum > Pterophyllum scalare. Next base: position 11,097 of record JAMQGT020000400.1, on the reverse strand, counting down.
TTTGATGAGAAGGAATTAAAGACTTTTCTTCTCTTAAAAAGACCCAAAGCAACAATAATAACCTGTACTTCACATTTTCCCCAGTAGTAAAACCATGAAAGACTGATGTTTTTGTCCTTTTTCATTTCACTGTTTAAAACTTGTTTACAACACAACAGAGTGATCCCCGTCTGGAGCTGATTTCCTGTTGCATTAGAAGGTCTAATGAAATATATCCTGCTACAAAAATAGATTTTACTGACCTCTCTGAGATACTTGCGTCATTTTTTGGTCTTTGTAAACACTGCAGTGACTTTTTTTTTTAAGTTTGGCACAAAGCATACCTCCAGGATGCTACAAACACTTTCACGAGTAGGAGGACGTTTTAGGAGGCTGGTTGATATCTCAACGACGTAATAATACTCCTGATAGTTCTGCAATGTGGAGGGCGTCTCAAAAGAGGAACAACACAAGACACCACTAAGAAAAAGGGACACACGCGAGTGCGCACAGCTCTCGGCTCTCTGAGCAGAGCACTGCTTCTTTCTTTAATACCCACAAGCACACAGACACACATGATGTTACCCTACCTCTGGTGTTGGTAGCCATGTCTGCCACCTTCTGAAAGGCATCGAGGAAGGCCACAGCAGCCAGGACAGTGGTTCTACATGGACAGAAATGTGACAAAGCTTCAGCCTGATTTTCATTATATATATATATATATATATATATATATATATATATATATATATATATATATATATATATATATATATACATATATATATATATGTGGGATATTGGACTATTTTACTCAAGCAACTTCTCCATCACATGCAGGCCTATACACTGAGGGAAGTTAGGCTAAAGGTGTTTTAGTTTTCAGAATACCAAAGGCAGAACCAAGCACAGATTAATAAATATATTTTACAACAGAAGTAGTTAAATTAATAAAATAAATAAAATGAAACTACAGATGAACGGGAGATGTGACACATGACCACCTGTAATTTCATAATATAATCTCTGATTCATCTCTAGTGGGGTGTGACAGCGGGCAGCTGAGGAAATACAGCAGTACAAACACGAATATGTGGAGAATTCAAATGTGGGGGTCTGCGATGAATACAGTCATTTACCTTCTAACAGTTGTTGGTGGGACTGTCCCAGAAAAACCAACCATGGTGTGTTGGAAAGGTCATACTGCGCCAAATCTTATAATATATCACATGTGACTATATCAGGTATATTAGGTGTTTTACATTTAAAAGTATGTGATGTAGTTCAAGAAAAATAAAGGTGTGAAAGGGGTGAAGCATCCAATTATCCACACCCATATTAACTGACTAAGGCCCTCCCATTCAGTTCTCATATACAGTCTACACCTTTACATGAAGTCAAAGGGTCTAAATGTAAAGAAATGATTATCTCTACTTTAATCTGTCTTTTCTGAAACTGACATTAAGTATTCTTTTGATATTTTCATAGTTCAAAAGCTGTCTGCTGTGTTGTGCTGTGTGGTGTATTGTGCAGTGGAGCATACCGGAGTTGGGAATGCAGCTTGGTGGCCTTGGCGCTGAAGTCCTCCCACACAGGATAGGAGCACTGGTAACACAAAGAGACACAAACTATTCTTTAGTGATGAAGGTTTATGGCATATGTGGCTTATGAAACCTCAACACACACGTTACAAGAGAAGAATGTTATATACATAACATAACGTATAATAATATAATTACATGAAGAGGCTCTTAGAAGAGTTCTAATTCTGAAAGTTTGAGACAAACAAAACACTTTACATTTTACCTTAATGATTATTTTTGTACACACACACACACACACACACACACACACACACACACACACACTATATATATATATATATATATATAAAAAACATTATAATTCCGACTTTTGTATTTCACATGCTTTGATTTCCTTCGTATTGCTGTAGCTCTGTTTTTCACATTTTGGCATCAACTCAAAATTCCCCATTCTCTTTGGGCAAAATGATAAATACACACACACACACACACACACACTCCAATCCCATTCTCTCCTCCATTGGTACCCTGCATCCCCCACTCCACTCCCTTATTCACCCTAGCTTCACCTCGTCCTTCATCATCACCACACCTCTCTTCCTCATGCAGCCATCTATCCAACACACACACACACAGAAGACTTGAACGCCACTGGCATCATCCAGGGGTCTGAGTAGAACAGCCAAGATCGTTAACACAATTCAAAGCTGAAACGGTGTCTCTGATGGATGCTACTCTTTGGACTTGATGACTCCTCTATCACACATTCCCAGTACATATTACGTTATACTTGATCCAGGTTAACCTGTAACCCTGTTAAATGCTTGCAAATTGTGCTCGCCAGAGGTTAGCGGGTGTACTTATATCAGTATGAGGTCAACCATGTCTTTACAGGACTAGTGAAATATGAGAAATCTGCCAGTGTAAAATAGAAAGTTGACAGAATGCAGGAAAAAAAATGAAAGTGAAGGAGAGCACAAGGAAGTGGGTGTTTTTGTGTGTGTTTCTGGGGGGTGGGGTATCCTGTCGTGATGTCAGCCTGGCTCAGACAGTAAGGGCTGTGTGCGCTTTGATCTGGTCTGTTTGATGTGGCTTAATTTGGTCTGAAATCATAGTCCTATTTCCCCTTGGTACTGCGAGCTACTCCCTCCACCATCCACCACACACATGTACACACACACACATTAAGCCTGCACCCTCCCTTTGCAGGAGCTTAAGCAGTGTGGCTGGGAGATAACGCAAAGTGATGCCCTCCTCCTCGTGCGCACACTCGTACATTCACACACGGGAACCCGGAACCTTATTAGCATATTTGTGCAATTTCTATCCAGTAAAAAAATCCTGGTGGCAAGTTACCATTTGAAGATTGAGTATGCATGAGTGTGATTGCTTTCAGCTTTTTAAAATGCAGGACACACATTGTATGCTGTTGTGAGGTATGAGGTTCAGTAGCTCACACGTAGATGAAAACTGTCTCTGCAGGACTGGCTGCACAGCAGTGCAGAGGCGCTGCTCTGTCACCTTGTCACCACAGTACGGATAATAAATCTCAGGAAAGATCAAATAAAATGTCAAGACTTAATCTTTAGTTAAAAGAATAATCATAAAATAAAAAACAAAACAAACAAAAAGAAACCCCATTGTTATTTCCATGTGTCACACTGAAATACTTTGGTGGTACAGGTCTGTTCTGGGATGTGTGGAGGTGGAGAGAGCAGGACCAAGACCCCGGCACTGAACACAGAAGGCATCAGTGACAACAGATATGACACTGATTAAATCAGATGCAGCATGGGAGGAGGGGCTCGGGTGGGGGCAGTCAGGCGAAAGAAGCTCAAATAGCTAAATGACAAATCATAAACTGACAATAACAATCCAGATGGATGTGTAGAAAAGCATCAGGTGAGCCATCAGCAATCTTATGCTGGAGTCATGGATTATTTTCTACTCAAAAGTAGCATCAGGGCTGAGCAGAATAAGTGTGTATTCTTGAAAACAAGCACAACAATTGATTATACGTGATTATACAATTGGTATTTTTCTTCATTTGAAACTTCAGATCTGTGGGGTTAAGATGGGAATGTTCTTGCAAAGAGAGAGAGAGCGGCTCTCCTCCAGGGTCAGTCACAGATAGCTGTGTGAATTCTTCTGAAATCAGTTTTGCATTTAAGAAGATTAAAATTCCCCGGGCCTGCACAGTGTCATGCTCCCTCAGTGTGTCTGTGAGCGTGAGTTTGTCTCAACCAGAGAGCTAAAAGGCCACGACCATAACCGCTGCTCTCACATGATTGTGGGACTTGGAACATCGCTGTGGCTGAGGGGCGAATACATCAGAGTGTGGGAGACGCAGACAGCGGGAGACAGTGAGTGTGCGAAAAAGCTCTGGGATTGTATGCTATTACATCACCACTTCCTGTGTCACGAAACCCTCAGCAGGGCATGATTACCACTTGAGCACACACACACATACATACACAGCAGACTTCCATTTAATGTAAATGCATCATGACTACACTTTATCCAAGCCCCCTCCCCCTCCCGCGAGCTGCTTGTTTAAAACTTAAATGGATCGAATTCTAAAGACATCACATCAGCTGTGTAACACAGAGCGTGCATAATCATGCAATCAGAATGTTTCTGTGTTCCTTTTATGGAATAAAATTCCGGAAATTTTCAGCTCCACTTGAGCTTGATACTTTGTGTTTCCCACTTCCTTTTTAGCCTCCCTTCCTTCCTCTTTCCTTTATTGTGTCCTTATTTTAGGATGTAACCAAACTTAATGTGCACTCAAAAGCAGAACCGTTGGTTAAAATAGAATCCCTTGAAAACTGCAAAGTGATAACTTATCAATGTCACATTTGAAAACATTTAAAAACAGTCTATTTTGATCATAAACTTAAACAGTCAGTTGCTTTTGGACTGATGGATGATGAATGTGGCCACACGATGTTGGAGGGAAATTGTAACACGATCACTTCTGATTTGGCAGTAACTGTAGTCCTGTCCCTAAAAACTACGATTATTTATTTTTTTTACAGTCGTTGACAACTGTACGTTTATTAACTGATAGACTTTATTTCCGTTCCTGCATCCCTCCTACCCCTCTCCGTCCTGACTTCCATCGGAGGGTCACCAGCAACCATAAACAAAGCCCTTCAGCCTGATTCTGGGACCTTTATTTATGGACTCAGAATCATTTCCATGTTATTCTCATTAGCAGGAACATCTAGTAATTATCAGAAACAGTTTTTGTGGTAAATGCTGAGTAGAAGAAAGTGTTCCAATGCATATCAGTTTCTACTGTACATGTCTGTTAATAAATCTGAGTGTCCATTATGAGCTTCAATAATGCCCATTCATCCACTTATGTCCTTGATACAACCTAAATTCCAAAATTATTGGAAAGCCGTGCAGGGACTGCAATGAGTTGCAAGTCTCACAAACTCATATTTTATTCATAACACAACATAGAAAAGAGATGTTTTCAATGTTTCTCAAAAACATGTGGACAGGGTCATGTTTACCACAGTGTAGCATTCCCTCTTCCTTTAAAATCAGTCTGGATAAATCAGGAAACTGAGGAGAGCAGTTGCTGAACTTTTGGCAGAGGAACATTGAGCCGTTCTTGTCACGGATCTTATTTGCAGAAGTTTTCCTTTAGTGAAGGTCAGGACTGCAGGCAGGACAGCTCAGCACTTGGATTCTTCTGCTGTGAAGCCATGCTGCTGTAACAGATGCACAGTCTGTGGTTTAGCATTGTTTTGCTGAAATATGCAAGGCCTTCCTCAGAACAGAAGTATAGAGTATGTTGCACTAAAACCTATATATACATCTCTCAGCATTGAGGGTGCCTTTTTCAGATATGCAACTGCCAGTTCCATGAACAATGACGCAGCCCCCATACCATCATGTGTCAAATGAGAGACCATCTCTTTACTGCAGTGGATGCAATGTCCATGTTTTCCTAAAAGGATTTGAAAGTTTGATGTGTCTCACCACAGAAGGGTTTTCCACTTTGCCTCAGTCCATTTTAAACGAGCTTTGGCCCAGAGAAGCCGGCAGCGTTTGCATGTGTTCACTTCTTCTGGGGCTTCTTCGCTTTAACCTGCATTTGTGGATGGCACAGCAAACTGTGCTCGCAGACGATGATGTCCGGAAGTGTTCCTGAGCCCATGCAGTGATTTCCGTGATAGGATCATGAATGTTTGCAATGCTGTTCCACCCGAGGACCTGAAGAGCATGTGTATTCAATAATGATTTTCAGCCTTGTTCAATTCAATTCAATTCAATTTTATTTATATAGCACCAAATCACAACAAACAGTCGCCTCAAGGCGCTTTGTATTGTGGGTAAAGACCCTACAATAACACAGAGAAAACCCAACAGTCAAAACGACCCCCTATGAGAAAGCATTTGGTGACAGTGGGAAGGAAAAACTCCCTTTTAACAGGAAGAAACCTCCAGCAGAACCAGGCTCAGGGAGGGGCAGTCATCTGCTGTGACCGGTTGGGGCTGAGGGGAGAGAGACAGGACAAAAGACATGCTCTGGAAGAGAGGCAGAGATTAATATATACTAATGATTAAATACAGAACGAAGTATAAACAAAGTAAATAGGGTGAATGAAAAGATACAGTGCATTATGGGACCCCCCCCCCTCAGCAGCCTAGGCCTATAGCAGCATAACTAAGGGGTGGTTCAGGGTTGTCTGATCCAGCCCTAACTATAAGCTTGATCAAAAAGGAAAGTTTTAAGCCCAATCTTAAAAATAGAGAGGGTGTCTGTCTCCTCAAATCCAAGCTGGGAGCTGGTTCCACAGAAGAGGGGCCTGAAAGCTGAAGGCTCTGCCTCCCATTCTACTCTGAAGTATCCTAGGAACCACAAGTAAGCCAGCAGTCTGAGAACAAAGTGCTCTATTGGGGTGATATGGTACTATGAGGTCTCTGAGATTATTTAAGAAGTTGTATTTGAGGAGAAGGATTTTAAATTCTACTCTAGATTTAACAGGGAGCCAATGAAGAGAAGCCAATATGGGAGAAATATGCTCTCTCGTTCTAGTCCCTGTCAGTACTCTAGCTGCAGCATTTTGGATCAGCTGAAGGCTTTTCAGGGAGCTTTTAGGACAGCCTGATAATAATGAATTACAGTAGTCCAGCCTAGAAGTAATAAATGCATGGATTAACTTTTCAGCATCAGTCTGAGAAAGGATGTTTCTAATTTTATAAATATTGCACAAATGTAAAAAAGCAGTCCTACATATTTGTTTAATATGTGCATTGAAGGACATATCCTGGTCAAAAATGACTCCAAGATTTCTCACAGTGTTACTGGAGGCCAAAGTAATGCCATCCAGAGTAAGTATCTGGTTAGGCACCATGTTTCTAAGATTTGTGGGGCCGAGTACAAGAACTTTAGTTTGATCTGAATTTAGAAGCAGGAAATTAGAGGTCATCCAGGCCTTTATGTCTTTAAGACATTCCTGCAGTTTAACTAATTGATGTGTGTCATCTGGCTTCATTGATAGATAAAGCTGAGTATCATCTACATAACAATGGAAATTGATGCAATGCTTTCTAATAATACTGACTAAAGGAAGCATGTATAATGTAAATAAAATTGGTCCTAGCACAGAACCCTGTGGAACTCCATAATTAACCTCAGTGTGTGAAGAAGACTCCCCATTTACATGAACATTCTGAAGTCTATTATATAAATATGATTCAAACCACTGCAGTGCAGTAACTTTAATACAACTACTCTTTCTGGGATTTTTGAAAGAAAAGGAAGGTTGGAGATTGGCCTATAATTAGCTAAGACAGCTGGGTCAAGTGATGGCTTTTTAAGTAGCGGTTTAATTACAGCCACCTTGAAGGCCTGTGGTACATAGCCAACTAATAAAGACAGATCGATCATTTTTAAGATTGAAGCATCAATAATTGGAAAGACTTCTTTGAACAGACCTCTTTGAACAGTTCCTTGCAAACAGAGGTTTCTCCAGATTCATGGAATTTTTTGATGATTTTATGTGCTGTAGATGATGAAATTATTTGAAATTGTTCCACAATTTGTAGATGTGATGTTTTGCAGACTGGTGAAGATTTCCTGTCTTTACTTCTGAGAAACACTGCCTCCCTAAGATGCTCTTTCTAAAACCACGTTACTGACCGCGTGACCTAGTTGCCACCAGTAGAAAGAGTGGTACCAGTTATTATTTTTTCCCACTGCTCCAAATGATTTAAGACATGTTGCCGCCATCAAATTCAAAATGATCTGCTAGTTTTTCCTAAAATGGTACATCTTATCTTATCTTATTAAACATTTGATATGTTTTTCTATGTTCTATTGCAAATAAAATATTTGTTTGTGTAAAATGTAAATAAAAACAGAATGCAATGCCTTGCAAATCTCACAGTGTCCCAACTTTTTTTGAATTGGGGTCATACATTGCTGGGGAATGGAGCCCACCCCAGGTGACATGAGGCACAAGGTATAGCATACATGCTGTACAGGTCACCAGTCACCACAAGGCTAACTCAAAGAGACAGACAATGATACACACAGTATTCACATCCACACCTACGACTCATTTAGAATCACCAGTTGACTTAACTTGCTAAAAACTTTCCAATGGATTATGTCATAACCCTGCAACACACCGGCTACCTGTTCATGATGGAACCCACCTCTTGCCCTGTGACAGCTGGGATTAATTCTAGCCCCCCCTCCCCTCTCCCACTGAACCCTTAATTGGATGAGTGGAAGAAAATGGATGGATGAATGGATGGATGGATGGATGGACAGACTATGACAGTTCTCTTTGTCATTGTAGGGACAACTCATGTTTTTGACTTTCTAAACATAAAGTAAACTGCTGCCCTGAGCTAGAACTCAGTGTCTGGGGTCATGGAAGGGACTTCGTCCAAAGTTTAACTTTCTTATACGGAGCACATCCCAGCATTCTCCCTACTGGAAATACTCATTTTGGTTTAGGTGATGGTGCTGCCTGGATGGAGCATGCAGGAGGTTGGACACATGGCACCTACTCATAATGAAATCACTAAACGGTAAAATGGACTGATGATTCTGATACTGCTATTCCTACAGAGCTTTGACATGTAGACTGGAGGAGGAGCTTCAATTATATTTATACAGAGTCAAATTACAACAGTCGCCTCAAGGTGCATCACGGAATTCCACTATTCCACTTGGAGAACACACTTGCAGTTGTCCTTGGAGGATCCCTGGATGTCTGCACAGAGCCTTATGCATGCTCTCTGATGACGGCATTTACTCCAGTGGACCCTTAGGCTTGCATGCTCAGGGATGTGGAAAGTACAGCACTGACAAAACTGCTGCTACAGGAAAAAAGCTGTTTGGGGCACTCATAGAAGTCCCTGCAGACTTGGCACAAAACAAACATTGGTTATTCATTCTGATCAGGATACATTACTGAGGCCATTTGGTTTGTATTTCATGAATCTGAACAAGAAAAATATGCTGCATGTACAGGTAGAAGTTTTTGTTTGTAGTCTAACCAATCAATCAATCAATCAATCAATCAATCTCAACTAATCATCAACCTCTTGTGCTTTTTGTTTCAGTAAAATTCAGGCTTGCTCTTCTGATACTTATACAAATCTTCAATATTCAAACTGTACTTTACTACTTGATCTCTACGTTGAATCTATATGGAACCCTCTAGCAATACATTTTATCTTTCATACTCTTTCTTCTTATGATCCTTCATTTGATCTGGTTCTGACTCTAGACTCTGGGGTACTGTCAACAGTCCTCTGTCCTAGTTCTCATAGCACCAGTCCATCCAGTCTGCCCAGCATTCTATTGAGAGCTCCACTCCACCACTCCACATAGCGGATGGGAAGCTTACTGTCTCCTCTTGTTCTTTTGTTCCCTTTGTTTCCCCCACAGCAAGACAGAAAAACAGAGGAAATCCAGCAAGAGAGACAGAGGGAGCGAGGGAATGGGTGGAGGCAGGCAGAGAGGGATGTAAGGATTAGCCTGATTTTTTTTGTCGTATAATCGAGCCAGTTCACATGTTAAAAGAAAAATGTAAGAACCAAACAAAAGGGGCTAATTTCACAGTGCTCCATGTGCATAATCGGCTGGGTGAGAATTTTCATAAGGAGGATCAAACTCATTTTTATCAAGGTTGGCGATGGATGTATAAATCACAGGGAAAAAATGCTCCATACTATCGCGCTTCATTTCCTTCAGAAAGACTAGTGATCTCTTTAGTCTCCTTGTAGTCAACGGTACCACTGCATTAACTAGGATTTAGTGACATAGGTAGAGCTTCCTCCCCACTTAGAGTGGCTGGATGTAGTTTAGGAGCCTATGAATAGCATTACAGTTAGCATAAATCTGGTCTTTTCTAAGAAATTAATTTTAGCAGCAAAGGACGTATTCCTACTAAATTCCTGAAAAACTCCAACATTGTTCTTGTCATTATTTTCCCTCACACAGATTTGGTGACCCAGCACACCTCACTCATGTTGCGAAGATCACTGCTCTGGTTACAAAGGTGATGCGGTCCTACTGTACTTGAGCAATGATGCCCAACTCAAATTAGAGCAGCTTGGAGCTGCGCACAAAGTGGCTCAGCATTAGCGCCCACGTCTGAAGCCATGGTTCTAAGCTGGAATAGGGTGAATTGTCCACTTGGTGGTTGGGAATGAGTGGAGTGGAGCTGGATTAACAGATGGATTGGTGCACTGCACGCAGTGAAAAGAGCTGAGCCTTAAGGCAAAGCAGTTCATTAACTGGTTGATCTACCCTCACCTAAGACCACGAGGAAGTGACAGAGCACTGGAGGAAAGGCTCGGCCTTAGAGACATGCTGAGGAGCTCAGTCATTTGGAAGGACCCCAGAGCAGAGCTGTTAGTAGGGTTGTCAAAATAATTGATTCTCAGATACTAATCAGTGCTAAAAATGACTATTGGACTAGCAGCATCAATGCCACCACTGCAGACAGGCACACAGCCCCCACCCTCACTAGCAGCTGAAGTAGCTGATGTTCACAACACTGGACGAGTCTTTATGAGGAACTTCAAGAGGTCAATTCAATTCAATTCAATTCAATTTTATTTATATAGCGCCAAATCACAACAAACAGTCGCCTCAAGGCGCTTTGTATTGTGGGTAAAGACCCTACAATAACACAGAGAAAACCCAACAGTCAAAACGACCCCCTATGAGCAAGCACTTGGCGACGGTGGGAAGGAAAAACTCCCTTTTAACAGGAAGAAACCTCCAGCAGAACCAGGCTCAGGGAGGGGCAGTCATCTGCTGCGACCGGTTGGGGCTGAGTGGAGAGAGACAGGACAAAAGACATGCTGTGGAAGAGAGCCAGAGATTAATAATAATGATTAAGTACAGAGTGAAGTATAAACAAGTAAATAAAGGTGAATGAGAAGAAACAGTGCATTATGGGACCCCCCTCAGCAGCCTAGGCCTATAGCAGCATAACTAAGGGGTGGTTCAGGGTTGTCTGATCCAGCCCTAACTATAAGCTTGATCAAAAAGGAAAGTTTTAAGCCTAATTTTGAAAATAGAGAG
>JAMQGT020000399.1:0-11429 GCA_024447675.2 Pterophyllum scalare | reverse complement strand
TTGCTGGCCAGCTCAGCAACACCAAAACGCCTGAAGGACCACAGAAGACGACTACAGTGGATGAGTGCAGACTTATTTCCATGGTTTACAAAAGAAACTTCACAGCATGTAGACAAGTTTGTTGGGTCCTGAACTTCGGGCAGTCACTGACTGCAGAGGATTTTCACCAGAGTATTAAAACCAGATCTTATATTTAAAGTGATGTTAGTTTGTAATTTTGAGCCTCTGAAAATGAGGGACTACATATAAAAATGCAAAATGTTATTGAACCCCTTCAATTAAAGTGAACCTGCAGTTAAATTAGAGCTTTGATTTAAAATCCAGGGTGGTGGTGGCATTGTCCAAATACCTGCCTGTCTTTCTCTAATCTAAAACACATTCTTAACATTTCAGCAGTTTTTGTCTTGGCTTTTGTGTTAAACATTTATGCCTTCTTTGCTGCCCTGTGGTTAGCCTGTTGCTGAGGCCCCGTTTAAATTTGACATGGAGCTGGATGACTTACCCAAAGAGGCGCTGAAGGAGCTCATCTTTCAAGAAACTGCACGTTTCCAGCCCAGCTTTAGGTCCTAACATCCCACACAGGTAAGTACATTTCACCGCAGCCCAGCTTATAACTCCAAACCACTGAAAAATAACCTGCAGGGGCTGGTGACACAAAAATATGAGTGATTTGTTAAGAAGCGCACCGCAACCAACTTTTTCAAGGTCATAAAGATCAGGGAGATCCTCATGACTGTCCCCACCTCCGCTGCTTCAAAACATGGTGGAGTGAGTGGTGTTCCAGCTTTGAAATCTGCTCAGGATCATTCGGGTTAAATTTAACCGCTCCTCTGTTTAAGAGCTGCTGTAAGGACCTTACAGAGCAAGTTTAAATTTTGCTTTTGTTGAGTATGAAGCAGAGGCACTTCACAAGGATAAAACCACTTAAAACCATCCATCTAAGCACTTTAAAGTTAGTCAGTTGTGTTTTACCACCATCAGTTTGCATCTAAAACAACACAAAAAGACCTATTTTATTGGCGATGTGGGACCTGATTGTAATATAATTTAAATTAATTTCAGTATTTTTTCATGAGGGATGCAGGACAGACCTGTCTTGCCTCAGTGCTTCGCTTCTGCTCCCAAACACTGTCAGCAGTGAGTAACTCTAATATTAGCCAATAGAGTCCACTAATCACTAACACCGAGCAAACAGCTGCTTGACTTATATTCTGAGTGGTATTATTATTATTTTTTTGTTTGTTTTTTTTTTAGAAAAGTCTCAAATTGGACTTGCCTTAAGCTGTATGAACCCTGTCTGGTCCGATGTTAGATTCAGTTTTTCTCGGTATTTGAGAATCAAATGAACCCCGAGCAACTTTCTGCTAAAGCTGGTTTGCCTGTTAACACTACAGTTACAGGCTGTCTAACACACTCTTTGAGTGAATGAGGTGAGCCTTCATCCAGACACTCGCAGCTGATTTAGGTGGCAAATTAGTTCTTTTGTCTCCTAATGTTATGAACTAATTCAGGAATCATGCTGAAGTCGCATCTATCTCACTAACCAGATTTTGAGCTTGCTAATGTCCCATTTGACTTACCTTAGAACTTTTTTTTTGTATAGTAACTTTAGTTTTTATACCACCCCCACAAAAATGTGTGTAACAACAAATCTAATCAGACACTTAAACCACCTTCATTCAGCTAAAAGTGGCTAAAGCTATCCAGAGCTCAGAGCCAGCTGCGAGCCAGCAGCCTCGGTATGAGCAAAGCAGCGAATCAGTTTAGGAGGAAAATTATGGAGACGAGTGAGAAAGGTTTATAACCTCACCGGACGACAGGACGGTGATGTTATAAACACACTGGGTCAGATGGGAAACAAGCTACAGCCTGCTAGCTGATGCAGCATTAATAGCTTTGCCATGTCCACGCAGATTTTTGATTCTTTAGTTCTAAAAGTTTTGACTGTAAACGATGTAAACAACCCAGTTTATGTTTGCAAAATAATTCTTTATTGGGCAGATGGACTGTGTCACAGTTTCCAAGAAGTGCATCAGACTGTTCTGTTTAAATCTGACGTTACTACTCTGACAAAAATGCAGAAAACCGGCTACAGCCCACTGTTAAAAACAACTAAAACCATGTCCATGTCGACATTTACTGCCATTATCAGTCAGACCCTTTTTCTCAAGCAAATTGTACTGTTAAAAACAGTCCGAATATAAATGAACATTAAGAGACTGTTTTTGTTTCCCATGCTGACAGCGGTCCTCAGATGCGGTGCCCTCTCCCTCCCTGATCTCTGCTCACCACCAGCTGCTTCCTGACAGGCCTCTTTTGTGATAATAGCTATCAGCTCTGCATTTTATAACCCATCATACGCTTTGTGCGCAAGATGGGCTGTGTGTAATTACCGTGTTTCCTCTGTGCGGCATCTTGAAACATAACACCAGTGCAGAGAAAGTGAGTCTGTAGCGTAACACCTCCCAGATTTAGAGCACCAACCACGTTTGCATTTTTAGTTCCTTGTTTCAGTTTCTGTCACATCGGTTAATCTTTAGAAACACTGCCTTTTGCACGGCAGGCGTCTCCTGGAGCGCTGTACTACGCAACAAGTGCGTCATACCCGGGGTAGCTTTCCATTCAGTAGCCTGAGGGGCTGACATGAACGTGGTTATCAGCTGCACATGTCTACCCACAGTTTACCTATGTAGCTACTAGCACGCTAACATCAAAGAGGAAGAGCTGACATCAAATCACAAACATGGATAGGTCTGCTGGCAGCAGATTTTACAAACAAGGATAAAATTATAATATTAGAAAAATGTGAAGATGTTAAACGTGATACAGACTGACAGCAGAATGGGAGTTACAGGAAACGGATCACATTAAAAGCACTGTATGAATGTGTGTGTGTGTGTGTGTGTGTGTGTATGTGTGTGTGCGTTATCACAAGAACTTTGGATCATTTTGACCCCCTGCTACAACAACAGCACAAAGCACAAACATGTAGTTTTTATATTTATAGGTAAGATTTGACTAAAATAACTAAGATTGAGTTTTAGGCGGTTTATTAGTATTACAAATAATTTGGACTATTTCATTAGAAAAGTAAAATATAAACTGCTCTAAAAATTTAAAGGAACACTTTAAAAACATATCAGTCAATGGGGAACAAAATCATGATGGATATCTATGCTGATATGGACCGGGGAATGTGTTAGGAGTGAAGAGATTCCACATTTGATTGATATGAAAATGATCAACCTACAGAGGGTAAATTCAAAGACACCCTGAAAATCACAGAGAAACATGATGCAGCAGGCTGGAACATTTTGCCAACATTTCATTGCAGCAACTCAAAATGGTACTTAGTAGTTTGTATGGCCCCCACAACACTTTTATGCATGCCTGACATTAAAACATGCTCTTACTGAGATAACGGATGGTGTCCTGGGGGATCTCCTCCCAGGCCTGGACCAGAGCATCACTGAGCTCCTGGATAGTCTTGAGGTGAAACCTGGTAGCATCGGATGGACTGAAACATAATGTCCCAGAGGTGTTCGGGTGGATTTAGGTTAGGCGAGCATGAGGGTCAGTCAGTGGTATCAATTACTTCCTCCTCCAGGAACTGCCTGCATACTCTCGCAACATGAGGCCGGGCATTGTCGTGCACCAGGAGGAACCCAGGACCCACTGCACCAGCGTAGGGTCTGACAATAGGTCCAAGGATTTCATCCTATACCTAGTGGCAGTCAGGGTGCCATCGCCTAGCCTGTAGAGGTCTGTGCGTCCCTCCATGGAGATGCCTCCACAGACCGTCACTGACCCACCACCTAAACCGGTCATGCTGAATGATGTTACGGGCAGCAGAACGTTCTCCACGGCTTCTCCAAACTCTTTCACGTCTGTCACATGTGCTCAGGGTGAACCTGCATGTCATCTGTGAAACGCACAGGGCGCCACTGGTGGACCTGCCAATTCTGGTATTCTGTGGCAAATGCCAGATCGGGCTCCACGGTGCCGGGCAGTGAGCACAGCGCCCACTAGGGGACGTCGGGCCCTCAGTCCACCCTCATGTAGTCAGTTTCTGCTTGTCTGGTCACAGAGACATTCACACCAGTGGCCTGCTGGAGGTCATTTTGTAGGGCTCTGCACTGTTCATCCTAGTTCCTCCTTGCACAAAGGAGCAGATCCTGGTCCTGCTGATGGGTTAAGGACCTTCTACGGCCCTGTCCAGCTCTCCTACAGTAACTGCCTCCTGGAATCTCCTCCATGCTCTGAGACCGTGCTGGGAGACACAGCAAACCTTCTGGAAATGGCACGTATTGATGTGCCATCCTGGAGGAGGTGGACTACCTGTGCAGCCTCTGTAGGGTCCAGGTATGGCCTCATACTACCAGCAGTGACTCTGACCCAGTCAAGAAAAGATGAGGAGGGAAATATGTGAGTGTCCTCCACCTGTAAAACCATTCCTGTTGTAGGGGTTGTGTCATTGTTGCCCCTCTGTTGCTCCTGTTGGTAATTTCATGAACACCAAAGCAGCTGAAACTGATCAACACCCCCACCAACACCTGCTTACCTGACCACATCAACATCCCAGAGGTTTTACTGACTTGATGCAGAACTCTGTTTTTAAAAAAAATGTTCCTTTAACTTTTATGAGCAGTATTTTTTTTCTTTTTTTTTTTCTAAAGCCTGTCATGTCCGGCAGATCTTGCAAACAGAACAGTGATCTGAATGCATTGTTGTGCCAAACATATTTACTATTTCAAGATGAGCTCTATAGGTTCTCCATAGGCTCCTCCTGTTAGTGTGTCTCCCTTTATTATATTTGAGTTATTTTTAACATACTGTGTGACAATGAGTTGAATCTAACAGAAATTGTGCCAGCCCTGATAGGCTTAGGAAAAAGAAAAGGGAGAAAGAAGGGAGAAAAGAAGAAAATAGAACAAGAAATAGCACCAGTGAGTAAACCAAATAATTCATCACTTTGTGAGCAGTATATTTTAGAATCCACTAGTAGGGGAACAACAAACTGACGGTACTGAACGGGCCAGTCAGTGGTTGCGGGCTGTATGGCTACATTTCTAGGAAGGTACACATCAGGTTACAGGTTAAGTTACAGGGTTTGCATTTACGATGTAACTGACACAGATTTAACACGGATGCATGAATAATAACACTGACCCCATGCTATACTAATTTTTTATTTTGTTAGTGTTCGTCCAAGTCTTGGCAATCAGGGAAGGGAAGGGAAGGGACCCCTTGATGCCTTAACCCTCCAGGGTTTACATCAAAGTCCAAGGATATGGCCAGGGGATGTAGCTCTGTACCTGTTGATGCCGTATCAGTTTGCATGGCGATTGAGCCTACTAAAATAAGGTTGACTTCCCACGTCTGTGTGTACAGGATGATGTTCTTCATCCTTCCTAACGCTAAAAACCCTGAAGGGTTAACTCTGAAGTTTCCTTGCTCGGCCCCATATCCTGCTCGGTGGGATGTTCAGTGTTATGAGTATTTATGTTTTGTGTGATCGCTCCTAACGCTGTCTGTCTTCTTCTCCTTCCAGATGATTCTGTGGACTGGCTTCTGCGTTGCCACTGCTCCTCCCCGCCTCTACACTGTTTCTGTGATATTATATTATTTTGGTTTTTTTTTTTTTAGTTTTTATTGGTTTTTGTTTGAATGCTCCTCTCCCAATGTCCACATCTCCTGGATTCCTTGGGTCTCACTCGTCAAGTCCACTTTGCTCAGGAATGGCGTCAGGAATCAATCAATCAATCATCCTCTGTTTCTCTCTTCTTTTTTTTCCCTCTTTCTCTCTCAGAGATGAGGAGAGTTGAGGGGAGGGCGGGGTCACATCACAGCTTACGGTGGTGGTGGTGGGGGGTAAAGCCAAGATAACCCTTTTTTTTTTTTTTTTCTTCCTGTGTCTCTCAAACAAAGGGGGTTTGGCTCTGGCTATTACTATTCGAGACCTTTAATGTCCAGCTGAATGATGGTCATAGTCTAGCTGTTCTCTGCCTTCAGTGCACAAACTATTGCAAAGGTTACATCTAAGAATCATTCGAGGTCTTTTGTTGCAGTGTTACAGGAGATGCAGTGTATCTTTTAGAAAAGATAAAATCCAAATGTAACCACCAGATTTATGCAATGAAATCACAGAATCAGCCGGATGTTCTTCGAGCAGCAAGCCATCAGTCTGTTTTATCAAACACTCTATTTTAATCAACACACACAAGGCCCAAATGCAAATATATATAAAGATATATAAAAATATATGGCCTAATGAGTCTTAAGGTTTCTGTAAGAGGGAAGAAGGTGAATTTGGATCTTTGTATTCCTTTGAAAACGTGTTTTCCCGTCTCATAGACTTGAGGAGGAAAGTTTCCACCTCAGCTGAGAGAAAATTGAGGAAAAGTTGATTTCCCACACGTCTGTATGTAGGGTGGTGATCTTCATGTTGGGTTGGGGGAGCTTTAGCGCATCAGGACAAGAGTTCAGCTATCACTCGGCACTTGTTTTGTCTGGAGGAAATGTTGTTGTGCCTCCCCCTTTCTTCTTCTTCTTCTGAGTCTCTGTCTCTCTCTCTCTCTCTCGCCTTGTTAGAATAATACTGTGCCCTTTGCATGACTGTTAAAAGCTCTGTATACAAAGACGACGATGTTAAGTGCCACACAAGCCGGGCGGATCCGCCGGGAGAGCGCCCAGGCTCTTTCCGTTCTCTTTTGTGGTATATCACACTTTTCACACTCGCGGTGCTTTTTGTCTTCTTTCTTTCTGTCGCTTATTGTGTCCCCTCTGTCCATTTTTCTTCTGTCTTGTTTTTTGTTCATTTCTACAAATTTTAAATTTTTTCTCAGCTAAACTCCATCTGCATGCTGTCAGACATGTTGTTGTGGTTGCAAATAGGAGAATAACCATATGTCTGTATTTATGCCAATCACACGCGCACACACACAAAAACATTTTTCCTGAACCTGACAAATGGGATCCAGGCACGATAAAGTTAGAAATTATACTCAGATGTAACAGATCATGTTTGTTTGTTTCTTTGCTTTAAATTGCACATTTTGACGCTGATAGCCGTTAGCAGTGTCCGCACCAGCAGACACCTGCAGTAAAACTCAAAAAGAAAAAAAATTGCAGCAGAAGTCAAGACCGTATTTCCACTTCTTGTTAGTAACTGCTGATTAAAGACTGTTGAATTTGAAGCTTTTATTTCAAGTGAAAGGAATTTAAAGATTATATATATATATATATATATATATATATATATATATATATATATATATATATATATATATATATATATATATATATCTGCGTGTCTGTGTGTGTGTCTGTATGTGGGGATTTGGAATCTTTTGGGGGGGGAAAAAAATTCCCCAAAGTTTCAACATCCATCCGTGTCACTTCATGCGAGAAGCACTGCAGTGTCTAAGTGGGCCTCAGTTTTAATGGCACACCTGACCTTAGGTTGGGTTGCAGTACTGCAATTCAAATGGGAACCTCTTGGTAAGGTGTGCATGACCTGATGAATTAAATAAACTCGTATTAGTTGCGATGTTAAAGCATTTCAGAGTAAATTACATTTAAAATCTGAATGGATTCTTCAGAGGTCTGACTGTGCTGCACTTAAAGTATAAAATTTAAGTCGTTTATTGACAGTTTTTTTTGTTTTTTTGTGCATGTGGTCCGTCTGTGACGAGCCAAGTTTGAGTCGTTTTAAAGATTTCTCCGAGGGCGAAGCTGCTCTGGTCGATAATAAATCACAGAGCCAAAGAACCTCAGTTTTACTTTTTTCCTTTGTTTCCACCTACATGACGTTAGACTGAAACTGAGCGGAGCAACAATAGGACATTGGCGCTCTGCTGAAATGCACCCAAGCCATAATCGGTCGGTCGGTCGGTCAGCCAGCCTGTTGCACCTCTGACCACACCCAACTGTGATGTCACGGCGTACGACACACCCCTCGAGTACACGTCTACGTCACTGCAGCCACGCGAGGTTACGCCAGTGAAAGTCAGCAAAAACGTGAAGTGAAGACTTCAGGTTAACACGCTGACTTGCATGTGTTTTTGGGTCTGTCAAGTTTTTCTAGGAAGAACGTGTTATTTTGCGCTCACTGTTGGAGAGTCTTTATTAGAGGTAACAAGTCATTGGGAAACAAAGACAGCAGATTCTAATATTTTGAGAGGCAGTTGATGTGAATCCATGCATGGAAAAAGCTTCAGTTAATGTTTGATAAATGATGCCATTTTAAAGGTACTCTTTGTAATTACCGTCGGAATTTAATTAAAACTCTCATCACCAGGGGGCAGCATGTTACCCATGCAGGCATGCAGATGTGTGCTCTTTTAATTTTTTGCTCTAACCACACACAAGATACTTTTGGGCAAGATACTGAACCCCAAGTTGCTCTCTGATGTGTTCATCAGAGTGTGAATGTGTGTGAATAGAGGTGTAGAAAAGTGCTTATATATAGAGAGAGAAAGCGCTTTAAGTGCCCACATAGTGTAGAAAAGCACTACAGAAGAACTTTACCGGTTAGCGAGTGGTTGCTGGTACTGGGTGAAATCAGTTGGGAAGCGGGCGCCACACCAAAAACCTCCCTGTGATGGCTTTGGTTGCTAGCAGATTGCCGGGGTCACCTATGGATGATGCCGACTTGTCTGCAAAAATTTGCAAACCAGACTAACCGTTGAGTGGTCGAGGAAACTTCAAACTGGAAATCAAGACGGCCTTCAAAGTAGAAATTGTGCTTTACCGCTGGGACAAACACACTTTAGAAGGCCCAGCTTTTACTTTTGAAGGTGAATGATCTCCTTTTGCAGGTTGCATTGCAGTGTTCAGTTTCACAGCTGTTCAGTGAGTAGTTGGCGAGTGTTTGCAGACAAGGCAAGCACGTTCCATGCAAACTAGGGGTGACTGCGGCAATCTGCTAGTGGCCGAAGCAATCATAAGGAGGTTTTTGGTGCATCAATGAATGCTTCTTTGCACCCAATTTCACCTAGCAACAGGATGCAACTTCCTGCAATCACTCACGTTTCTCTAGGGACTGGAGGTTACCAGGGGTCACTGAGCAGTCATTAGGCTTGCAGGACTGGGGCTTAGCAGTCAATTTCACAGCAGCCTCCAGCAGCTACTTGTAATTGGTGGGTGAATAATTTTTCCCTGTGGTTTCCAGCCAGTCTCTCAGCCTGTGTGGCTGGGGCCTTGAAACGCTCCTCCTGGTTTCGTAAAGATAACGTTGACTCATTGCGCCATCTTGTGGCACAAACTTGTATGAAAGGACAGCTGGCCCCAGTTCAGCTGCAGTTGATATCTTTTGAACACAATAAGCAGGCATTCTGGAGCCTTTGTTTCTTCATTCTGTTGATAAGTTTTAGTTGTTTTTGGAAAGTTTTCAGTCATTTAAAAAGAATTTACAAAAAGTACCTTTAAACACTTTTTTTTCCAAGAAGATTTTTGGAATTTAAAATATCAATGATAAGATAAAGAAAACAATGAGATATTCACATAAACAGGGGGAAAAGACAAAGGGTCCAACTGAACACATTTTACTTGATGCTCTACATTCCCAATGATGAGGGTAAAACTGCATGTTCTTTCAATGAGCTTACAGATCTATACAAATCAAACGTACCAAGGAAAATGTATTTAGTACATGCATATTTAAATTTGTATCATTTGGATCAGATTTCCCTCTTTGCTACCATCTGAAAAATATTATTGGTTCCAATTGCAGAGATTTAACACACAAAACCAAAACTCCGATGCAGAAATGACAGTTTTTGCACTCGATTTGAAGATGTGGAGATTCATCTGTCCCAGTGCTCCCACGCTCGCTGCATACACCCGTCTGTCACACGATTATTAAATGCACTTGCTTCTCCAGTAGTTGGGATGGGACTTGTAATCCGAGGTGCCTGCCGGGACTTGACTCGCCTGTAGATAGCCTTTTTTTGGGGGGGGGGGGGGTCATGAGAACATTAAGGGCACTGGAAACCTTACTGGGATTAGTTGTATAAAACAAAAAAAGCTTCTGCTGACTTCTTTGTGCAACCTGTCTGTTTGTGCCTTTTTTGATAGTCTTGATATCCAAGATTTGATGTGCAGCTTTTGTTCAGTCGGGAATCCGTTGTAATCGCAGTATACGCACTTAAAAATGAACACAATCGAGTCTGGGGGAGGGGGCGGGAGGGGTTCTGGGGGTTATCCTTACCTTTAATTTCTGTAAATTTTAAAGAGATTTCTTGCCACAGCTGTGTGATTTGTGACTGTATTGAAAAGATGAAAAGCAAACATTTATATTTTTTTGCGTAACCGGTTTTTTCTTTGAGTCTTTTTTTTTCTCCTTTTTTGGACGTTTTTGTGCAGATATTTTTATTGTAAAATGAATGTTATGTTTCTATCAGACACTAATCTTGTTTGAGTTGTCTCCAGTGGAACTACTTCACTCTGTATGTTTTGATCAGTATAAACCTTTAATTGTGTAGTTAACATTTCTGAAAGGAAAAGAAAAAAAAAAAGATCCTCGGTTGTATTTTAAAGGTTTCTCTTTAACCTGCCATAGAAAATGTTCTGAATCGATTGGTCAGTTTTATTTTGCTGTCGTGTGAAGGATTTGACTTGAACGAAGCATTCGCTATTATTAAAGACTGACTGCTACTCTGAAAGATCTGTTTTTTTAATGTTTTATTTTCTTTGCAACTCTGCCATGACAATTAAATAGACGTTCATTAAAGACACTGTACCTTCATCAACATGTCTCAAGTCTCTTTGTGAGGAAGTTTCACTAAGTTTGCTCGACTTCATGCATCGAGCAACACTTTCATCACAATGTGCTGGAGAGGAGGGCACTTGTCTGAGGATGATCCTGTGGATGGAAAAGGTTGTTTTTGTATAAGTGCTTTAACCACAGAAAACTACCGGAGCACTCTGTGTTCAGGTAAAATATTTAAAGGTTATTATTTGAGCAGACTGACCCAAAACTCGAGCTTATGCAACTCAACCCATAGAGGGCGCTAAAGGGACAAAGAAGCCCCACAAGTGAAAAACAATACAAATTTACAGAAATTGAGATCTCTCCCTACGGGAACCAGAGGCAGACAGAGCATGGCCAAGGACCCGGCCTCCACACCCCCAAGAAGCACTGAAGACCTGAGGCCACGCGTCATGATGACAACTGCATGCCCACTCCAGCAGAAGGACGAGGGAGGTCCCAGACAGGGACCCCACTGTCAAAGGGCAAGAGCCCGAGAGAACCCGAACCCACCCATCAGGGCATCTGAGAGCTGCCCAGCAGAAAAGCTTCCCTTATGATGAATGGATACATATGTTTGTTGCCATAGGGGAATTGGATTGCAGTGAAAACATTCAGGGGTTGGACAATGAAACTGAAACACCTGGTTTTAGACCACAATAATTTATTAGTATGGTGT
>JAMQGT020000398.1:0-26180 GCA_024447675.2 Pterophyllum scalare | reverse complement strand
TGTTGTGCATCTACTCGTTCGTATTGCCGTATCACTATCTGCCGTGAGATGTAACCCACATCTGATAAAAATATGAAGCGACAGCTACGCTGAAAAGAAGCTGCGTGCTCGGGATGACAACAACAACATGTGTCTGATCCGATTTTGTGGCCACACTTCTCGTGTTCGGCGTGTTTTGGTTGAAGGTGTTGACTGAAATTAAACCATGTCGATGATTATCTTGCTGCCCTTCATGTTAACAAATCCACTGAGTGACTGACAAAAATCGATCATATGATCATCGCTTAGGAACTATAACAAGTCAGACTCGGCGATTTCTCCACTAAACTCAACTAAACCAGAACAGTGAAAAATAAAAATAAAATCAGTTGTCTGCTTTAATATAAGCTTAAAACAAAACAAAACAATAAATAGCTTACATTATTAACTTAGCATCATTTTGCAGGACTATGGGTATCGTTTGAAGAAATAAAATTCACCGTGCAAGGGCACAAAGCTCGAGTCAAGAAGTAAACAAATGTGTTAATTTTTGCAGTTAATTTTGAATATTTATGCAATCGATGTAGGTGCATTTTGTTTACTCTGCATGTTGTACCATGAAAGCATCACCACCAATGCTCAGGTCTGCAGTAATCAACATTTTCACCCCCAGAAGCTTCCCATATTTAGCTGAGTGGCTGAAGGGGGAGGGGAAAGGCCTCTGTGCCTGCCACACTTCCTTCTGGTCCGTGTGCTCAGGTTAATCCTCTCTTTCAGGCTGCTCCATCTGCATCCTCCCTCACCGGCTGGCATGCCTCGAAGACTTGGTGCATAAGCTTAGGTAGGAGAAATGTCATTCTTTTTATACCTGACTCAGGGGATTTCCAGCACTCAGTCAGAACCTGCAGAGCTCCTCCAAACACTTCCCTTTGTTTTTAGCAGGGCTTAAGAACTCTAGTTTCTCCTCCTCTTAGACCATGCACAGTTGGGGGGGGGGGCTAAAACACATAAGAAATGTGGTACTGGAGCAAGATACTTTCACATTAGATGAAAATCAAACACAGACAAGGCGAGCAGTCCTTGGCACCATGTAGTGGAAAACACCAGACTACGGTGTCATCTTCTCCTGAGTAACATAATCGGCTTAGAAGGCTTGATGCTGAGGAGCAGTGATGCCGCCTTGGACTACTAAACACACACATGGTAGCGAGGTGGGGCACAGAATGGAGAGTTTATTAATACATCAATGAGCAGTATGGTCAAAAATCAATGAAGATATTAAGAATGATTTCCAGTTATCGATATTTTCATGATGCATTTGTGTGAAATCAGACATTAAAATGCTATAAAAAGGTGGCGTTTCCTCAATCTAACATTTGAAATTTTCTCATTTGTCACATGACGGAATAACATATAAAAAGGTCGCGACCTTCGGCTCTGCTCCCCGAGGCCATCGTCACAGCCCGGCCTGGCCTGTGGGAAGTCTGCGGCTCGAGTCGCCCTCGGGTCTCTGCTCTCTCGGCTCCTCTCTTGTTCGAGAATCCTTTTGTTCCATTTTCACTAGCACGGCAATATGAAACAAACTTCTTTTACTTAAAAGTCAAACGAGGATGTGCAGGCGACATTTAAGTACGTAGTACAGACTGCAAACTCACATCTGCGTGGGCAAAACTATTATTTTAGAAAATGAACAAATGTAAAAAAAGTTTAAAAAAAAAATCATATAAATGTGAGGATGTGCTGGTTTTTATACTACTGTACTGGTGGTCAAAACAAAAACTCTTAAGTTGCCCTATTGCTTGAGACATCTCTATTTTAAATACTTCAATATTAAAAATATGTTTTTAAAATTGAAAAAAAACAAAAAACAGAATTTGCCAAACAATAGAAAAAGACTAAAAACATGTTCCTGCACTTGCACAAAGTCACAGGCTTTAAAGCCCCCCCCCCCTTCTGCAGGCTATGCTCTGGCTACATCCTGTGAGTCAATATGCTAGTGTTATGCAACATGCAAAATTTACTCATATTTAAAGACTGCGGCACTGCATCACCAGTTTTCCTGACATTTGCAGGGATTTTGTTTTATGGCCTGTTATTTGGATTTTCTGATTGCTCTCTGTATTAATTATGTGATGCTTGAACTGCAGGTGCTACAATAGTGAAATTATCTCCTGTGTGGCTGCAGGAAGCAGCACATGCACAGAGGCCTTGAGAAGCCCTTCTGATACTTACCGTGATGAAAGCCTGGTAATTGAACTTTAATTGAAATATCTGCATTTCAAATGAAGTGCACGCAGCCTTTTGTAATATCTGATCTCTCTGGAATTCTTGTACCCTTTTTTAATTAAAACTAACAAACTGAGTTAAACATTAAGTCTACTTCAGGTTTCTGACTCATGATAAAAACATGCATGCATATTAGTGCTACACAAGCAGAATAGCAGCACACAGCCTCACCTCACGTTAAGCGTTTGAAACCTGCCGGAGAAAAACAGTCTGTCCGAGGAAGCTCTCTTAATGAAATCCAATTATTATAAAGGTGGATTGTTTGGCTTAATGAGGCCACCTGTCATCAGTCACTCAAGTCCAGTAAACACGGCAACACAGCCCAGTCAGCAGTTCGCTGGTGTGTCACCTCACAGGATTCTTAATAGATCCAGATAGGTGTTTAAACGTGTCCAAGGCACCAAGTCATCTGGGTGAAAAGTTTCACATACAGGGATTTTGTTTGTTTTGCCCAACCAACAATTGTGCATAAGTCACAAATATATTTGTTCTGTCAGCAAAACCGGGAAGCATTCACACTCAAATATCTAAAGTTTCAGAAGGCCGTGCTTCACGAGCAGCACAGGACCAGGGCAGGGCACCAACAGCACAAATTTATTTATTTCTATTGTAGAAATAAAGACTTAAAATAAAATACTAAATAGGGACAAACGCCTTTTTATTGGCAATTACTAAAACCAACTGGCTGCAAATGATGATTGGATTGAGATTACGTATGATTATTTACTGTTGGGGAAGAATAAGGGATGAGGAAATTGTCATGCCAGCCTTTTATTTTTTAAAGAGACGTGAATGTTTGATGCAGTGTTGTGGATCAGTTTGTCATAAATGTCATTTTCTATACCATTAAACTGCCAGAACAGTCTGGGGTATTTTAAAGTGAGTCGTTTCTGACCGTAAACGTCGCCTCTCAGCCGTAACCACAACGTCTGTTTAAGTCAGCGTAACTGCAAACCCAAGAATAGCCTCTCTAGTTATATATTAGTAAACACAGCAGCAGGATGCCGGTGGTTTGATTCCTTAATAATTCATGACAAAACAAGACAGGTTTAATTTATTCCCATGGAAATAAAAACCACAAGCCAAACAAAGGCCGGCATGGACGTGGCTAATGCGAAGTAATAAATCACGTCCCAGTCTGAAGCTCTCTGGTGCAACTGGTTTTCCAGCATTCCTGCTCCAGTGACGTGGGTGTGATTTTAATAAGTCCAGCAGACAGGCACAACACCTTCAGCCCCTCCCACGCTGACCTGCACAGCACTGCCGCCTGACATCATTATTGTGTTGCTGTCATCGAATCATCAGGAGGCAACAGCTCATAAGTCACAATGAGAACATCAAGAAGAACTGCTGCAGTGCAGGAAAGGTGGGTTTGGCACTTATAATAAAACATAAACTTGTGACCCTGATGAGATATTTGCCATACCAGACATTCAAGTTCTGCAGCGTCTGTTTAAGTCTGCATAACTGCATTTTAATATATCAAAAGACAAACAGACTGTGTCCTTTGGCTGACATTTCTATATAAAATCATGCACGATCAGATATCAGCAGCACCTAACAGCACCTGAACCACACAGGCCTGTCTTCAGTGAAATACAGCGCTCACGAGTGCATCCTGGCATGGCACGTTTTCTTAAAAACAGCTCTCTGGACTTCGCTCTGGAAAAACCTCCATGAGCCGGCACTAACAGCTGACCTCCAGATTTGGCACCTTTGAACCACTGACGGTCCGTCACAGCCAAGAGTTTGTAAAAGCATTTGTTTTGTTCCCGGCTGCACGCTCTCCTCTGTCCAAGCCACACGGAGTTACCAGAGAGTCAAACTGACCTCCAAAACATGCTGACCGGCCATGACGGAGCTCTGGCCTCAGAAGACTAAAAACATCCAGCAAGTCACTGTTCAGCCTCAAGATGCCTTTATCAGCTGCTGCCTCTACAGAGTGTGAGTTTATGGAGAAGTTTAGCACAGAGATTACAAAAAGCTGCTGCTTGATTATAAGCAAGCCGTCACTGATAAGAGTTAAAAGTGTGGAGCTTTTGACGAATCACCCGTTCGTTACAGGGCAGTTTTTTATAAAGGGGCCGGGGTTTGTTTTAGCGCCACTTCCTTCTATTAGAATTCAGCCATGCTTTGACCATCTGGTACGAGCTTGTGTTATCCAAGTTTAGTTTGTTTTCTTCCATGCATGCACCTCGAACCCATGGAGGATGTGAAACAAACAGGTAGAGAATAATTATGATGGTGTCTTGATTTAAATAATATCCCAGGAATTAATCATGTTTTTCCTTCTACCTAAACTGAAGGATATTTGCATGAGCCACATCGGCTAACCTGCTCTTCATTCCCAGCTTCATATCCACCCCCCACCCCGGTTTCAGTTAGACTTTGCCGCAGCAACAATTTCATTTCCTCGGCACAGGATCCAATAAAGGCTCGCTGCATAAAACACCTTCTTTCTGCCGTGTCACAGTATTTGCTGTGTGCGGCGATAAATCCACATATCTGACGTGGCTCGGGACAGGTTAAGTGAGGCGCAGATAAATGAGGACACCCCCCCACCACCCCCGGCCAAAGGCACATCACATTCATGATTTATGATGGTCGTTAAAAATTAAAACCCAGTGAAATTGTTGTTGTGCAGACTTCGCAACTCCAAACTTACCACCTTGAGGCCTCTGAAGCTTCTGAGAGGCTGGTGGTGAAGCGTTTCACTGAGCTTGCCTTTCTGCTTTCACTAACTGACTTTCCAATATTTGTTTTATAAGAAAATGAGCTCAAACATGCAGGATTTTTAACCACAGGACACCTGCTTAAAAACAAAAAGATGCTTTGCTTTTTTCTTTTCTCTTTTGCTTGGTGCACCATGTTTACAGAAAACCGTGAGTAGAGCAGCATCTGGGCCAGTGGTAATATTACTGCAGGTACATTTTATCTTTTACTTCAGTCTTGTCAAACTCATGGAGCTGACAACAGTCACATATAGCAAAAAATTAGTATGACTACCTGAGAGCTTATATATATATAGATAAATAACCATGACTGCTGCAGGGATTTGAACGTTTCCCACTGAAGCCGGATGTTAACAGGTGTCAAGTCTGGGGGTCTCAAACCTGTGGCTCTTTTACCCATCTCACATCCATCCAGACATTTTCTTCCCCTGGAGCCAATCCCAGCCGTCACAGGGCGAGACGCAGGCTGCACCCTGGACAGGTCGCCAGTCTCCTGCAGGGCTAACACAGAGAGGCAGACAGCTATTCACGCTCACATTCACTTATGGCCAATTAAGAATCAATTAATCTAACGTGCATGTCTTTGGACTGTGGGAGGAAGCTGAGTGCCCAAGAGAACCCACACAGACATGGGGAGAAACACGCAGATGCCACACACAAAGAACCCAGACTGGATTCAAACCAGGGGCATCCTATTCACGCTAACAGATGTCGCACCCCCAGTCCCACTTTACAACTGTTCCCACTGCAGAGTGCTCACATATGATAGGCCAACTTAAACTTCACAGGCTCTGACACTTTCATTACAGGACTCAGATATGTCCACACAAAGGTTGCAGACCTCACTGTTAGTTTTTTTTGGCAACTTACGTCTGTGAGCTCTGCACTCAGATTGATCATCTTTGCCATTTAAATAATCAGCTTAGTGCAGTGCGGGGAGCTCGCCGTCACTCTCGTATTATAACACATAAAAGGTCACCGCTTCTGCGCCGCTTCATCCCACAGTTTAGAAACTTTCCTTACCAGCTGCCGATTTACGACCGGCATTAAAGCAACACTTTCGCGGCTTTGCGTGTTTGTGGCTCTGAACGCCGGCGTGGACTTCAACACCCAGAAATTGTGTCATAAACGGACTCAGAAACTTTGAGAGGCCACAGAGCTGTTTGTATTTCACCCAGGTTCACGTTTGTCATTCTCTGCGGGCTGATGAATGACCGGCCCCGACAGGACAATTTCATTTTGGGAAATTGGCTGAATCCTCAGCGTCCCGCTCTGTGTTCTGACTGTAAAATGAGTTTTTTGTTTGTTTTTCTCTCTGCTAGACTTGATCATTATTGAGGACAGGATTCATTTGCAGGCAGCTACAAAACCATCAGCAGTCATTTATGATGAGAAGCTAATGATGAGGGTTTGCTTTTTCCTGGATTCTGCAGACACTTCGTGCCAGAGGAGTTTGGCAATGATGGAGGAGGGTTCACATGTTGTGTAGGACCGGTTGCTACATCTGTGCGACCACTGTAGAAGCGTTTCCATATATTTCTACTACCAAATACTGGTTCTGGTGCTGAAAAGACGGTTCTCAAAGTTGCCGAAAAGAGAACCAGTTCTGGAAAGGCACAGATGCAGAACTGAACTCTGCACCGACACCTCTGCTCAAAAGACCCAACAGCCCAATTACACTTCCAGTACTTTTGAACTAACGTCTAATGTTTAGAGCTGCAAAATAAAAATAAAAAATATGCTCATGTTCATAACGTACTGTAAGGTGAGGTTAAGGTCTATTAAAAACAAAAAAAAATCTGCCTGTAAAAAAGAAAAAAAAAGAAAAAGCAGCACAAAGCTTTTGAATATACTTAAAGAGCTGAAAGCTAAAATTTTAATAAACAGACTGCAGTGTTATGTGATTTAAGCTGCCCATCGGAAAATGTTTCCTGAAGCATCTTTCAGAGGTTTTCCCTGCGATCACCCACTTTAAAGCCAGACGGGAACTGCCAGACACTCTGTGACACTTCCAATAATGTGTCGTCTGGACTCGCTTCAGGTCACAGGGTCAGAGAAATGAATTTCTCTGACAACGGTCAGACAGGAACACCGGATTCAACGCGTGGCACACGGTTTTTACCTTTAACAGGCCTGGATGATGAGGATGATGAAGGTAATTTTCCTAAAAAATAAGGTGAAGTTAGAACGGAAAGTACAGTCACAGGAACATTAGTCACATCAGGAAGAGTGACAGGTGAGGTTTTTGTGCTTATTTGTGACAACTTAAAATTTAACTCAGATTTTTATTATTCATTAACGTCAGCCAGTTAACGATTTAAGTGCTTCCCCTTCATCCCTCCATGCATTTAGATTTTTTAAAGCTTTTGTTCATAGAAATTATGCAGTCTGATGACATTATCGCTGACACTTTGCAACAGGCGCCTGCTGCAGCTCTTTAGCAACTAAATCAAGACTTATCTACATGACAATACACAACGTGGCCAAATACGAACTAAAACTCGTCCCCAGACTCCTGGGGAACACGTGGCCGGCGGGGCAGAGGCGAAGCTCGACGGTCTTGATTTCTCACAGAAGATTTTCAAAGCACGCACGAGGTTACCAAAGATGCTCAGTGAGCCGAGGCAGTGCTTTCAGCTTTGACATTTTTAACTCAAAAACAGCCACAGAAACAAAAATAGCCACAGCCGTAACACTTTAAAAGACCGGCCAGCTCCTTAATGCTCTGCAGACGCAGCGCCGTAATAATAGCAACCGTGCCCGTCATCCCAGCCTCTGAGAATTTATGGGCAGAAACAAAACAGATGCGAGAGCGGACAGACACACGAGCTCTGGAGATGCAATAAGGAAGGTAAGCATCATAAAATTTCATGTGTCATTTGCCACAACTAACACAACAGTCACTGCTGAGTGAGAATTCACAGGTTAGGCATATTTATTCACCACAAACTATTACGAGGATGCTGTCAGATCAGACGGAGAAAGTCGCCCCCGTGATTACTAAGAAAAACACGACATTCATTTTGATGTCCAGATGAGTCTGCATAACCATCAGTGTTTGACTTCAACTATGAAACGCAGCAAAATTCACCCACAAAACTACATTTTTCACAGCTTTCAGAGCTGAACTTTGCTCCAACCCACACACGAGTTGCTCAATCAGCTCCTTACAGCGAGTACTGCTTATTTTAAAGCCGCACTGATTAGGATCAAGAGACGGCCTCCGGGGCTGAGAAATGAAGCCGGCAGTGGCAAAAACTCGACCTTTGATATGGTCGAGAAAAACAAGATGGCGCCATCAATAATGCTAAACTCGAGCCTTCACAGCGGGACTAACCAATGGGTGATGTCAAGGTGGACATGTCCATCTTTAGTATACAGTCTATAATGATATACTGTACCATGAATCTCTTGAAGTGGGTCGTTTGGGTTTTAAAGCACATCGCGCAGCTTATTTCTAACATGAGGCAGCCGTGTTCAGGTCTGAGATTAAAGAACCAACTCCACCTTAAATGGAGTTTTAGTTTCCCAAAAGGGATCATAATCATAACACAAACATCACACTATCAAACTGGTAACTGAGGCCATGAACCTAACAGGAAGTGCTTATTGAAAGCACTCATCAAGGAACTAGTTGGCTGCTTTTCCTCCACATCTATAGCACCTGACTTCCTTTTGCAACCTAATCCTTTTGCCCCCTGTTGGCCTTCAGAAACACTGCAGGTTTACACACTTCCGCATCGGCTTCATTTTTCAGACCTGAGGGCTGTGAACTCAGGAAGCGGGGCCAGTTTATGGGACTCGAGAGACGCATCTGGAACAGTTATGAGACGGGACAAACTCACATTTTAGGTTTTATATAACTAAAGTTTGCTCTCAGCTCAAATAAGCACAGCAGATCATGAGAAGTTCCCGAGGCGCGCTGGTCACCATAGCAGTCAAACAAACATAAGCGTTGCGCGCTCTGCCGAGCAGCCTGCTGGCGCCCGTTCGGGTTAATTCTTTATTCTGCTCTCACGTCACATGTTTTCAAACAGACAGTATGGCTAAAAACAGTTTGCTGTGCCACAGTAACCTACATTTGCTTCTTCGACTACATCACATTATCCACACTTATTTATAGCTTACAGAATGGCCCGACACGCTCAGCTTTTATTTATAGCTTTAAGGAGAGGGCCAACACTCACTGCTGATGAGGGTGTTTTAAGCATGCCACACTAATGTAATATTTCTCTCCAGCTGACCTTCATGACAGCACCAAATGTAGCCGCTGTGAGACAAGTGCAAAACCCCTGAAGCTTTCGTTCTTCCATAAATAAAAGCAGACCAGCTGAAGTCACGGGAAATGCTGCCGGGTGGCTTTACATGAAGGGCAGGGACTGGTGAACTCCCGTGGAGCCGTCATACCTTTGAGATGAGCTCGTCGTGGTTGGCCAGATGTGCCCGGCAGTGGATGCAGCTGTAGGTGCGGTGGCAGGTCGGCAGGTAAGCCTGGAAGGTCTTGGACTTGGTCATCTTCACCATGTCAGTGGGGCAGGGCTCCTCGCTGGTGTCAGGGCTGGCACTGGAAGAGTTGCAGCTCTGCTGGACTTGCTGACAGAAGAAACACTGGAAGATGCAAGCAAAAGCCGTCGTTGTTGTGGAGTGGGTGTGTGGCACGCTCCACACAGACACCACAGGAGAAAATCAAACCTGCGGAGAAGCGAGAAAGGGAAAGAGGCGATGTGGTGAGCGGCACGTTCCACATTTCCCATTTATCATGATCTTGTTGCATTTCCAATATAAACACAGCTCATTCACTGCAACAATCATTTGATTAGAATCATCTATTAAGCGATTACAGTCGCATATTTTCCCGTACCAACATTACTGCGTGGTTATGTAACTTAATACGACGAGTCAGAAGCCACAGAACACATTTCACCTGCTCTCAAACATGACAGAAACCAGCCTCTCTTTATTGCCTTCAGACTGAAAGATGCTACATGAGATTAACAGCCTCGGAGATAAGTTAGTGGAATTTCTCTGGGGGAAAAATATAAAGACTCATAATTCATAGCTGACAAAATCCCTCAAAGGACAAAAATATCCTGCATTTAGAATCTAAATGCAGATGAAATACTGGCACCAACTATTTTACCCTTTAGATATCCACGTTTCAAGTAGCTCATTATGTTTCATGCCACTGTGGCTCATTATCATTTACATTTTGTTTCCATGTGAGGAAAACCCAAAAAGTTGATTGTGTTCATCTGGACGCAGTGATTTATTCAGTGTGGAATGAAGAAATCACTCAGACGGGTCATGAAATGTTTCTTTATATGAATCAGCTTTCTGGGATTTGATCCCATTAGTCAGATCTGTTGACGGCATCTTGGAATACGACGTCTGAAGAGGCGAGAGACGATTGTCTGCAAAGGTTTTAGAGGTGAAACTGAAAGCAATCCCTCACAGAGCAGAAAAAGCATGAACAGAAGCTTCATCGTGTTTTCAGGGCTGACAGGAATTCGGCAGCACCGCGGTAACAAACGCACCCCGGCTCAGCTGACGACAGCTGAAACAAAAACGTGATGAAGGTGCAAGCTGTTAAAGCATCTCTGCAGGTCTGCACTGATGCAAAGCATCCACCCACGTGAACACTTCCTTCTCCTGCTGTGCAGCTGTCTGGACTTTGGTGCTGCAAGAATCTCAATCCCAGCTGACCAAATATGGCATTAATGCTCACATAAAATACACGTATTTAGGATTTTTTTTTTTTTAAACCCGAGATCCCCCCCCCCAAAAAAAAGCTACAGTGACAAGTCTACACCGATCAGCCACAACATTAAAACCCCTCACAGGTGAAGTGAGTGGCATTGATCATCTTGTTGTCCTGCAGGGACCCGGCGGCTCCTGCATTCATGCAGATGTTCCTTTCACACCGTTTCTGCTCTCGCCGCAGGATCTCCCCCCGCGGGAGTCTACAGGTGGGGAGGGTTGTTAGGCTAATTTGGGCACACCTGTGTAGGCTACAAACGGAGCCTAAATAAATAATCTCTCCCCTCCGGCAGAAAAATGTGTTCCCAAATCTGGGAAAAAGTTTTTAGGTGCCAGTAAAAAAAATTAATTAATTAATGACAATGACAAAAAGTTTACACAGGTCTTTGCAACAATGTTTTTTAATAATTAACTTAATTATTAAAGTAGATCCAAACTGCCTGCAGACTTTTTCACAGATGTCAAACTTCCACAGACATGCCTGAACATGCCCGATCCCGGAGGCCCCACCCAAGGTTATGACAGAGAACAGAACCTAAAGTCAAAACTAAAAGTGGGTGTTAAAAAAAAAAAAAAAAGCATCAAACTAACTGAAATGAAACTAAAGTCAAATAAAAATATAAAGGAAATGTCTTTAGTTTTAGTCTGGTGGTCAAATCCGGCCTCGTGAGGCTTCGGAGGACGGGATTACTGGGACGTCCACAGGAATGAGAGTCAACATCCTTCCCAAAGTGTAACACCCATTATGACTGCTGTATCTTGTCCCTGACTAATACCCTCTCTTTAATAGAAATAAGAAAATAAAACAAACTGAAAACTTAACTTTTCCAAACTAAATTAATGAGCAAACCCACTGAAGGACCATCCTCAGTGACCTTTAAACCTGCTTGACCCATTAAGACCTGCCGCCAGCGTCCTGGGGTCAGAAACCAAAGGAGAACTCCGGAAGTCTTCCTGCCTCAACAAGCTGTCTGCACACGATGATGATGAAACCATCACTGCTGAGCATTGTACTTAAAATATCACTTACTGATATGAACTTGTATTTACTCTCAAGGTGCTAAAGGTGACTGACTGACTGATTGACGAAGGTACATTTATTGATTTTGTTGCCATGAGGCGACAGCTGAGCAACACAAACACACCCAGGCATGCTGTGCTAATGTTTGCAGCAGTTTATGAGCTGCCAGGAGACACAGAGCACCTTAACACCGGTGTAGAGTTTCTGACCAGCTGCTCAATCAGTCTTTTAGCTCTGATTAGGCTCCACTGAGTCCTGACAAAGGTCGCCTTCACCTCCTTCCTTTAACTTTGGATAACTATGGATTTTTTTTTTTATTTTAGCTATTTTTCCTGTGAGAACTGCACAATAACTTTATCAGAAATTCAAAGTCCTTAGCCCCTAAACGACAGTGCTAGCAGAATGCTAATCAGGTTAACTAAGTTAAGTTACTAGGTTAAGACGGGTAAAATTAACTGGACTAGATCTTGATTAGATTTCTTAAAACTACAAAGCTTGGTGCCATGATCCTTTGACTAATCTGTAAACATCAGTTTGGTTGGCATGATTAACATAACTGGGTAAATAATATTAATGGTATGACGTTTTGAGCTGTGCATATTCAGATCTAGGGGAGACATCCCACTTCCCGTTAGTCCCACTGTACAGAGTGGGTGCAGCAGGCGTGCTGCACCCACTCTGAATCAACTTAGGGGTGTAGCAGGGAGTAACCGGCTCAATGAAAGGGAGTCTGTTGTTCTAAATGACTAAAATCATTATTTACACATTTCATTCTAGTTTTATTCAAATGCATTTCAATAACATGTCCAAACTGAAATAAAACGACTCTTCTGCCCTTTTGTTTTTCTTGCAGGGAAGTCAGCTTTGGCTTCATGCCCCAAATCAAAATGGCCGAGGCCGTAAAGGGGCTCACGGTGCTGTGATGTTCCCGACACTCGCAGAAAGCTTTAACGATCATCAAAAACTGGATTTTTTTCCCCTCGACCTGTTCTGTCAAAATCATGACGAAAACTGCCTGAAGTTGAATGTTTTCCCCTCATGAAATGTTTACATCTGGGGGCTCAAGATCGCCCCCTGTGGAACCAGAAGGCCCGGGGGGATGGGGGGGGGTCCTAAAGTTTGTGCACTCTGGGATCTTATTTCCCCACTCAGAGACCAACCGGCGCGCTTTGCACCTGAACTCTCAGAATTCACACTTTCATTTTTATCCCTGAACTGCTGCAAAAGTGAAGGGACATCCACGGCACGCCTCTCTTTGTATATTGTCTCTGCATAACAAAGGGTGCCCCATTAGGAATAAAAGCAATAACGCTGCAGCCCTGAGAGGGAAAGCACAATAAAAAACGAGCTTCACGGGCTGTATAAGTTTCCAATTGAGCTCAACGTGCCGCAACAGGAAGAGCAGCACCGAGACAGAAAACAAAGGAGCTTCCGCAACTCAACAGGAAGCAGCCCTGACGTGAAGCATGGCTGCTCTGCAAACACAAACACACATGTATGGATACGCGCACACATAACACACACCTATACAGTCAGTGAGGTGAAAAGCTGCCATGCAGCCTCCTCTAGCCCGGAGGCCCCACGTTTACATACATACTGTATTATCTGCACAGGTGCCCGAAGCATAACCCCCCCCCGCCCCCGCTCAGTTTAACCCCAGCTGCACGTGCACGGGAAAGGTATACATAAAGGCGCGCGCGCGTGCACAGAGGAGAGCTTTATAAGCCAAGTTGCTGACTTCAGCCTATTTAACACGCGCTCCTTCATTTGTGTTAATTGCTTTGATGCAACTTTACATTTTCTGTCTTTCTGCAACTAAATCTGACGCTTTGAACTCTGCACTATTATCTCCTCCTTTAACTCCAGTGTACTTCCAGCAGACCTTATTTTTATTGTTATTTTTTTTAACAAAAATGTTTTGAAGGATACATAAAAGCAAAAATGGATTCAAAAGGGTGTTGGTGTGCGCGGAGAGCAGAGGTAACAGCTGATATTCACAGTGTGCAAAGTGAAAACAAAGAGGCAACACTGTGCGTCTCTGGTAACCACTAACAGGAAGAGTGTCCAGACAAAAGCCTCGCTGCCTTCATCACTGACTGTGACCAAAACAACATCACAACACGCGTTTTCGCCCAAATTCTTTCAATCCGGTGAACTTAATCTCGCAAACAGAGGCATTTACAGCCCTCCCGATTCCTCTCATTCCTCCTGCTCCTCTTCTAAATTTGTTTACCCCCAACAAAGAGCACGACGCCGTGTGCCGTCTCGCTTTCATTGTTTTTTTTCCGAGCCTGGCACCGTCTGTGAATCCAGCACGACACCGGGACCGTGTCTGCCGCTTTGCTCAGTTTTTCGGTAAACAGTGCTTCAGCTGCTGCTGTACTCACCACCTGGATCAGATCTGATCAGAGCGCGGCTTGGTGGAAAACTGCCTGCTGGAGGAAGAGACAGAGAGGTGTTGTTGGGGTTTTTTTTTTTTGCAGTTCTTGTTGCTTTTTGGAGTTAAATAAATGATTGTCGAAGTCCCAGGCTCTGGTCCATGGGTGATGCCGCCAGATGGGAACTTATTGTCGCGTCCTTTGGGTGCTGACGGATCTCATTTTTCCCCACACGGGCTTTTGTTGTGCCTTTTGTGTGCGTAATGGACTGGCCCTGGTTACTTTGGTACGGAAACGTCACCACGTGGGAGGGAGAGTGCGCTCTGATTAACAGCCCGGCTGACCAATAGGTGCCCGCGCTGCCTTCAGGCTCCCGTGGGAAAGATGGATTCCAGATTAAGAGTAGCATTCAGGGGGAAGAGGTGTGTTAGAGAGACTTTAATGTCTGGCTTTCTATTCAAATCCACCCTTTGAGTATTCTGCTTTTGAGAAGCATTTTGTAAACAGTTTTAAAGGTGCTATATAAACACATTTTATCATTATAAAATATATTTCATTCTTTCTTTATATATGTATTCTGATGAGTTTCCTTTAGTAGCTGCTGTATTTGAAGCTTAATTATTTTAGATTCCCAAAGTATTTTCTGCTTCTTTTGAAACTGAGATTTCCACCAATTAGTATTTACATCTATATCTGCAGGACATTTTTTAACGTGAAATACTTCTGGATTGTACACAGTAGACGTCCACAAAGCCATGCTTGGTATTTTGTGTCAACCATCCATCCATCCACTATTCTTAGCTGCGTATCCGCTTCAGGGCCATGCAGAGGGTGGAGCTTATCCTAGCCTTCTTCTCCTAATTGGAAGGTCAGTGGATTGAACCACTGACCTTCCAATTAACAAGATACTGAAGTCCAAATTGGAGTGGGAGTGTGTAGAATAAAGTATTTGAAAGCAAGTGAATGTGGCTTGTGGTAAAAAGCACTTTAAGTGCTCAGTGAGGGTAGAAAAGTGCTGTTTAAGTACTGGTCCATTTACCACTGGGCAAGAGGCTAATACAAAGATCCAGATAAACCTTTCAAAGCCACACCTAAAGCCAGTTTGGAATCGCCAGTTAACCTAACATGCATGCCTTTAGACTGGGAGGAAAGCAGAGTACCTGGAGAGAACATGCAAACCCCACACAGAAAGGGCCAGATTTGACATTTGCAAGGACAGCGCGTCATCTTTTAGGAGACCTGGTAATGAGCAAGCTTAAAAAGCACAAATTTAACCTGCTTCAAAAGTGCCAGAATGTTTGACTGTGTGGAATATAAAGAGGCAGGATAGTGGAGTTAAGCCACAAATACCATGTTAGGTCCAAATGCTGCAAATGTGCCCTCAAATGTGTCTACAGTGAAAATAAGAACTGGGGTCCTTTTACATACAGAGTGACATGTGGACAAAATACCAAAAAAGAAAAAAAAAGCCTTAAAGTACTAAATCTTTTAAACATGAAATCTTTAGTATTTGGTAATTGTTCTTGTAAATTAATTTATTCTGCTTAGTTTGCTTTTTAGAAAATAAAATGTTTCCAGTCTTCCACCCACATGTTCAGCTACAGTCTTAAGGCTGGCTTTAGCATCTACTTTCTCTCTGACTTATAAGATTGCTCATAAATGACACATTTTCACTGCGTGCACTGTTTCATCATATCACACTTTAGGTGTCTGTGTTTCTGATGTGACGAACTGTCCTCTATTTATTTGCCACAAAAGGGAAAAATCACACATTTCTGCTTCAGAGAACAAAGAAAAGAAATCTGTTATTGTCTGGTTTTTACTGACGAGATTATTTCCCATGCGGCGTGAACGCACCGCAGAGGGGAGGAGGGAGCGCACAGACACCCGGATGTGTAAATAAATACAAGATGAGAATATGAATCTGATTTCTGCCCTCTCCCTCACACACATGCAATAATAATAATAATAATAATACAAAAAAAATCAGAAATATTCCTGTTTGTAAAGCTGTGTTAAATAAAGATGATGATGCCTTTGTTTTCATCTTCCCTCAAATCACCTGTATGATTAATTATTTCGAGATTAACAATAATTAATTTGTAGATTAACCGAGTATCATTAAGAAAAACGGGATTTTCTTGTATTTTAAAAGGAAACTGAAACTTCCTGAAACCACACGAGGGTCAGAAACACCGGAAAGGTCATAAATATGTAATAAAGAAGTTATTAGAGGTGATTTCATGATCATTGCTCTGAGCCAACGACAGCCAGTAAAGCAAGCCTGCCACTATCATAAAGATCAGTAGGTTTCTTTTATGCTTTGCCCCGTGATGAAGACTCTTACTGATGTTTTTACAGAATAAAACACACAAAAACAACAGTCTGATCGCCCCTTCCTCACCCTCACCCTCACTCCTCCTCCTCCTCCTCCTCCCCCTCCTCTTGCAGCTGCTGCGCTGTTTATGTGTCAGTACTGCATCATCGTGACACTGGACATCTACATCTGGAACAAGATGCCATGAATGATCACACCAAACAATAAAAAGCCTCCCATT
The DNA here is from genome assembly GCA_024447675.2 of Pterophyllum scalare. Lineage (NCBI taxonomy): Eukaryota > Metazoa > Chordata > Actinopteri > Cichliformes > Cichlidae > Pterophyllum > Pterophyllum scalare. Next base: position 9,469 of record JAMQGT020000398.1, on the reverse strand, counting down.
ACACACAGTAACGCCTGCCCTCGCCTTACCCTGGGCGCGCGTTACTCTAAACAACAAGTAACGGACCCCTTCAGTTAGTTTGTTTATTTTGGACATCTTTCATTTAAAAAAAAATGCAGCGTGAGGACGCTCCTGTTGCAACAAACCCCGAGGAGGGTTATTGCTTCACCACGAGGGCGGATAAGGAGGATGATGATGCATGTAAACACAATATTGCAGCTTCCTTCAAGAGGTACAGGCGACATGCGCGTGAACGTTATGAAATCCGTCCTTTCGCTGTGTTTTCGTCGCCCGTTCACGTGGCATTTTAAGCCCCCCCTCCCCTCCCCTCCCCAACACACACACACACACAAATCTGACCGAGATCTGCAGCCAAAAAAGCGCACCGATGATGATGATGGTGGTGATGAAGGCAGCGCAGATTATCAGCTAAACGGAGCTGGAAATCTGTTTTTTTCTGCTCTTGAACGCAACTTGGAGATCGAATTACAAAACGTGTCCCATTAAAGGAAAGGGAAGGATGCAACCTTATAATTAATGTAAGCAGGTTATTGAAGCGCCGCAGTTACATAAATCCATTCGAGCTGCCATACCGCAAGAACAAAGATAAAAAAAAAATTCACAAAACATGATATAATTTCAGAATCTAGAGCGTGAAACCTGATTTTCCCCGGTGCATTACACAGTTTCAATCAAACCCTCAGACACATAAAGCAGGGGTTAAATACAGTGAAGCTCCTTTGCAGCCTTTATCACACTTTGTTTCCTGTTGCACCAAACTCTCAGCACAACACACTCTTAAAAACACCACAATCCGGATTATCTGACCAGTACACGCGCCCTCCAGCAGGTCACTGCTTCTGCACTTACCCCAAAACACTTCGCCTTCCTCCCCTTTAGGGAACCGAAACAACCCGGTCAAGAAGTGTAAGCTTCTCCCTCTGGACCAGGAGTGTGGATATGAGTAAAAACAGAGTGTAAAAAAGAAAGGGAAAAAAAGGGGGGAAGGAAATAAAAGAAAATAAATCAGGACACCTTCACCGTCCCATAAAGGCAGCGGTAGCCTCTTTAGGTCGAGCCCGGTGCCATTAAAAAGTCTCCAAAATCATCAGTCTCCTCGCTGGATGTTCCCTGCGTGGAATCTGCGGGACGTCTCCGTGGGTCCGTTTTAGGTAAAATCCCATCCGTTTGTTTGGGATCAGCGTGAGTGCATGCTGGGGCAGCTCGCAGTCTAAAGAGGGGGTTTCACTTCTATACCTTTAGCTCTCCGACAGCAGCGGCAGGACAGGCCGAGCTGTCCCGACTGCGGCCTTATTTATACTCAAATCCTAATGAGCTGTGATGCGCAGCGCGCTTTGAACTAACACGCAAACGCGTTCACGGCGCGGATCTGCCACACAAAGCCGTCTCCTCTGCATCCGCAGCTTCTCTGCTCTCTTTAGCATCAGCACCCAGCAGCCTGCGAAGTAAAACTTGTGCAGAAATGTGCAGACAAAAAGCGCAGTTTTATTTTCATCTATCGGCGATGCCTTTAAGTGTTGCGGGACATAGGAGTGTCAAACAGAACGCGTGGGAAAAACCGTGAAAACCGACTTGAGCGCAAGTATTACACAAGTTTAATCACGGATAGCCCTTACTGTACATGCGCTTGAAAATTTAGCATTTAATATGAGGAAGAAACAAAGAAATTTGTATTGTTTAACGAAAAAATCCCAACTTCCAAAGTTTTCAGGAGCTTTGCTACCTAACTGATCGTCCCTCTCTTTTTATTTCTGTTATCACTCTGCATATTTCACATGTCATACGTCAAAAGTCTGAAAACACTCAGACAAACAACATTTAGACGCGACTCTTCAAACCAAAACAAATAATGTAGAGAAAAACGAGCTTTTTGGTCACAATTTTGCTCTTTGGGGAGGTACGAGAAGGCAGCAGCAGCCTAGCTACAAACCCTGCACTACAAATAGCGTCCAATCAGCGCGGGAACAAATATCCACCTGACCAATCAGCTGCGAGGGAGGGCGGGAAAGGGATTGCAGCCAATCAACCCGACGCCAGCAAAGACGCTGCGCGCCCACGTGGCTAGTTGTTGTTTTCGGCTGTGCGCGCCACCGACACTGACGCGTGCCAAAAGAACAATAATTTAGTGCGCATGCTTAGACGCATTGCAAGCACGTGGTCGAAACAACGCAGATAAACAAACTGTCAGAAATAAATACAGCTGATCGCGGCTCAGGGACTCGAGGTTACAGGACTTTCAAATACATGGAGGATTTTTTTCTACCAGGCTTAAAATATATTTTATTCTCCATCATATTAAATTTAAATAAATATATATTTTGTACATTTTAAAACCTCACTCGACCTGTTTACTTTTTATCTTTGAATATATTTTTGTATGTATACACCGACCTTATAAAACAAAGTACTTCACGTTTGTAAATTTATTGAGTTAAATATAAATGTATACCTCCCCGTGACGTAACGCAGATTTATGAATTTTTTTATTATTATTTTTTTTAAACTGACTCCAAATTTGTAAAATGAAAGAAAATGACTCAAACTGCTGCGCCTGCTTTGGTTTTAAGATGGGAAAAAAATGAATGAGGTTTTGATTTTATGAATCAAACGCAGGACAGGCCGCCGCAGATCATAATAAACTATATGACAGCGACACCTACCGGACACACCGAGTACTACCACAACACAGTGTGAGGCGTTTCAGGAAGATGGAAAAAAACACTTCCGGTCCCCTTTGAAGCATTAAAACTGAAGAATATGCTAAATTATTGTAAATACTTCTATGGTGCAGTGACATTTTCCCCACTACAAAATGATAAAATGCCACATAAAATGTATGCAAAAGTCCCACTAGAAAAATGTGGTTAAAATAATAATAATAAAAAAGATCTGCTGATCCATCCCACCTGAAATCTAAAGAAATACCAGGTGGCAGTTATACAGGTGACAGGATGCATGAGTGTACAATGATGCTCGTATAAGCCCATGAAAACAAACCATAAGAAGCTGGGAAAATATGCCTTCAAATAAAATATAGTATAACTGCCTATATGATTGATCATCATTATTTATTATTTGCCCCATGTGGACACAAAGAATGTGGTGGGCAGGCATCTGAGAAGCAGACCCTGATCCTGCAGGCATCCAGCGAACAACCCCAGGAAGTAAAACAACCACATGTAATCGATGTCAAACCTATAACATCTTGTAAAAACATACTTGATACTATTGCTCCATTTAAAACCATATGGCTTAGGCCCAAACCTGAGCCGTGGGTAAATTATATAACTCATGCTGCCAGACAAGAATGTAGGAAGGCAGAATGGAAGAAGGATAAACTACAAGTGTCTTATGATGCTCTTAAGGAAAGCTGGCGTAGCTATCAGAGACCTGTGAAGGCTGAAAAAAAATAAGCGTCTCACTGGTATCATTTTAAATAATGCTCACAAGCCTCGTGTTTTGTTTAATTAACTCTTATCATAAACCCCCACAATACGAATCTTTTAATTTTCCTTCAGCCTCCTGTGAAAAAAGTTCTCCAGTTCTTTGTGGATAAGGTTACTATGATCCGAACAAACATCTTGGCTCTGACTATTGATCCATCTGTTTCTGTTAAATGCCCTGCTGTTTTCAGTCAGTTTGAACCGGTGTCTCTCCCTTTGCTTGAGAAAATAATTTCTGAGCTAAAAGTCTGTGGTCTTGTTTCTGGTGTTGTTCCCTTATACTTTAAGCAAGCAGTGGTGCAGCCTTTGATGAAAAAAGCAAATCTTGACACCTCAGTGCTTTCTAATTTCCACCCAATTTCAAAAAATCTCCCATTTATTTCTAAGATTTTGGAGAAAGTGGTTCTGCAGTTTCAACCTATTTTAGATACACATAAGATCCTTGAGGTGTTCCAGTCTGGCTTTAAGGCATCTCACAGCACAGAATCCGCTCTTTTAAGAGTTTTTAATGATGTTTTATTGGCTACAGACTCTGGGGATTCTGTTATTTTAATACTCACAGCTGCCTTTGACACGGTTGACCACGGTATTCTCATTTCTCACCTGGAGCACTGTGTGGGGGTAAAAGGTACAGCTTTGGTTTAAGTCATACCTGTCTGAGAGAAGTTTTAGAGTCAGTTTTGGAGGCTCAACTTCTTCATCTGCACCGCTTTTATGTGGAGTTCCATAGGGTTCTGTTTTGGGGCCGATTCTCTTTTCTTTACATCTACTTCCCTTAGGATCGATTTTGAAAAAATATGGTATCTCCTTCCACTTCTACGCTGATGATTCCCAAATCTATCTGCCCCTGCGAGGAAATGATGGTAGTTCTCTGAAAATATTAACTGAATGTCTTAATGACATTAAAGCCTGGATGTGTCATGATCCTGGGCCTGTGGCCCCGCATTTTGAGTTCTTTTAGTGATGTTTTGTTTTGTTGAATCTTCTGGCTGTGTCTCTTATTTTTTCTTACGGTCTAGTTTCTCAATTTGTTGTAGTGTTGTTTTTGGGTTTGTTGTTAATTATAGGTTAATCTGATTTTCCTGTGTTCCTGTCTTCCTGTGTCTGTGCTCCTCTGTGTATCTGTGTTCTTGTGTGCTGGTGTTTGTCTTCATTGTTTGTGTTTCAGGTGTCTGTGTCTTCCTTGTTCACTCGTTCCCTGTCTTGTGTCAGCTTAGGTGTTGTTGGGTTCTGTTTAGTCATGTTTTGATTCCCTTTGTGTGCCAGTCTCCTTATGTGTCAAGTCTGCATTACTTCCTGTTTTATTTTGACAGTTCTTTGTCCTGTGTGCTTGTGTTTTGCTTTATCTTCCTTAGTCTCGTTAGTGTTATTCTGTTCACCTGTTTGCCCCGGCTGTTTCTACTCACCCCCTAGGTTTCCTTTGTTTGTTTTGCTGCTTTAGTTTTGTTTTTGGTTTTTTTTGCCATTCCCTTTGTTCTGTTGCCGTAATAAAGGCTCATTTAGTGATGGGCAAAACGAGGCTCTGTGAAACACTGAAGCGTTTGAAGCATTTGTCCCGGAATTGTATCGAAGCTTCCAAACAATCTGAAACCCGTCTGCACAGTGACACCTGCTGGCCAATGTGGTTATGTGCAGTGTCTTGGTAATGCGCGATGAAACAATGACACAGACGCGCCCTGCACAAGCCCAAACAAAGCTCCTGATTATACCTGAGTATCAATAATTCTGATCAGCACATGTTTTGGAGAAAAAAAGGAGACTGTTAAAGACGGCGAGCTGCAGTGAACAGAGCGCTTCCACAAACACTGTTTTCTCTCTGTTAACATTCGTGAGGCTGTTTCAGCTGCTTAGTGATTCAGTGGAACACACAATAAACCACCTTATAAAGTACTGAGAAAAGATGCTGTGTTTACTGTGGCAACCACACAGCTGTCTTTGGGCTCAGTCGGCTTTGTTTCTTGCCCGTCCTGGAAAAAAATAAATGAATATAAGTTTGGAATTTTTTTGGTTGACTTTTAGGCTTTCTTGGAGTTTGTGTCATCAGGTTTTCACACTGTTAAACAAAGCTAGAAGCTGGTTTAGCCTTTGGCTTCATTTTCTATTCATTTTAAAATAAATGCTAAAGAAAAGCACAAAATCCTTTCCATTAAAATAAAGGTTAAAATAAAGTTTTCATGGGCTCATTCTGGCCAGTCTCATCAGTCATTTTCACATCTTCACACTGACCCACACAAACAGTGTGAGATATTTATACCAGAAACCGCAGTGGGGATCAAAAAGGAAAAAAAAAAAGACAACTCATTTGTTATGAGAATTGCTAAGAAATAGTTTGCCTGGATGTGGTTTTTCTTCATTTAAAAATAAATGTATGTATTCACAGCAGGAACCTCCTGCTGTGCAGTGTGCGGGTCGCAGGTCGCAGCATCAGCGTTATGGACGGTTTCGGAGGTCCAGGCCCGTCCAGTCAAGTCACTGTGACCCCTCAGCTCAGTTCTACTGATGCATTTAAACTGTAATTATACAAATTCATACAATATGGTAATGAAAACTTGAAATACCGATGTCACCAGTTAATTATTGCAGTGCGATCTCAGTTTAATTATTTGGTTCATCGCTTCTGCAGCGATCGTGGTGACCAACATGACTGAGGAGGACACTGAGCGGAGGGTGGGTGCAGGTCAGACTGGGGGGAGTTCCTCTGATGGCTCTGGAAATAAACAGAGGTCATTCAGTGTGCAGAAACAAGTGGAGGATTTTCAGCGCTCACAGTCAGCTGTCCCAGTGTGTGAGTTCTTGATCCACGTTTGCACCGAAATAAATGTTTCTGCTGTTTGTAAATGGATCTCCTTTATCGTTCTTCACAGACCACAGAAACAAGTGTATAAGTGCGTGTGTCTGCTTGGATTAAATAGAAGGGTTGGTATAAAAAAAACATAACTCAGCAATTACAAGGCCCAGCTCAATTAAAAAAAAAGAAAAAAAGACAGGTTTATTAAATTTAAAAAAAAGAAGAAGAAAAAACAAATGAATCCTGACGCCTTGTCCGCCTGGAAACAGCAGGAGTGAAACGCACCGAAGCCTCGCTTGGCCACGGTCACGTGATTTAGGTGTTTTGAAGCAGGTTTCGGAGCAGCGTTTCAGACACCTGTGCTTCGGAAACTCGACACAGTGTCGAAACTTCAGTGTCGAGCTTCACATCCCTAGGCTCTAGGCTTTTGGTTCATCATTTAACACCATCTCCTGCGTTCTGCTTTTGGGTCCTCACCACCTTTCCACGCCACATGGCCTGCACCCTGAGCCGTGACAGGATGGCTTTAAATTTTTTACATTTTAACGAAAGCAAGACTGAGGTCATGATTCTTAGACCCAGTAGTTCGAGCAGTACTGCGAAATTGGACCTGGGCCCACTTGATCCTTATGTGAGGCCCGTGGTAAATAACCTTGGTGTGAAAACGGACTGTGATCTAAAGCTGGAGAAACAGATAAACTCTCTGGTGAGATCAGGCTTTTAACAACTGAGGCTCCTTGCTAAGGTCAAGCCCTTCTTGATTTTGAAAGAGTTGTACACACTTTTATTTCTACTTGACTTGACTGCTGTAATGCCCTGTACGTTGGTATAAACCAGTCCTCTCTCTCACGCCTTCAGTTGGTCCAGAATGCAGCCGCTCTCCTTCTTACTAGAACTCCTAAAACTGAGCACATCTCCCCTGTGCTGGCCTCCCTTCACTGGCTTCTTGTGCATTTTAGGATTGATTTTAAGATCTTATTGTTTTTAAATCTCTAAATGGGCTGGCCCCATCATACCTCACTGAACTCTTAACACCTTACGTTCCCGCTAGGTCACTGAGATCTGCAGACCAGCTACTTCTCAGTGTTCCTAAAACTAGGCTTAAGAGCAGGGGGGGCAGAGCTTTCTCAGCCATAGCCCCTGAACTATGGAACGAGTTGGCCCTTTACGTCAGGTCAGCTTCTGCTGTGCATGTTTCTAAAGTGCGTCTTAAAACTTATTTTTATTCTTTGGCCTTCAAATCGGAGTGAGAGCTATCTCTCTGAGCTGTTGTACTGTTTTATAATCTTGTGAATTCTTAGATATATTTTAGATGTGTGTGTTTGGTGTATTTATTTTATCTTATTTTCCCTATGTACAGCACTTTGGTTAAATCTGTTATTTTTATATGTGGTTTATAAATAAATTTGGATGACAGTCTGACAATCCCCTGTGAGCAGTACCTGATGACAGCAGGAAGGAAGAACTTATTTTTAACAGGAAGAGGCCTCCAGCAGAACCAGGCTCAGAGAGGGGCAGCCATCTGCCATGATCGATTGGGTGGTGAGGGGAAAGAGAAGAGGAAAAAAAGAAGAGCATAGAGCGACAAAATTAACCACGGGAGACTATGAGATGCGGATGGCCTGGGAATGTCTTGGTGTCCCCCCGGATGAGCTGGAGGAGGTGGCTGGGAAGAGGGTGGGATGGGAGAGAGTACACAAACATTAGTGGCATATAAACACATCAGGAGTGGATCAAGGTGATCATCATAGGAAGCTCCCCTGAGCAGCCTGAGCCTACAGCAGCATAACTAACCCAACACCTTCTTTTGCTGCTTTGATACCGGCAGCAGCAGTGATTCCCAACCCTCCAAACCCTGACTTGGATTTCATTAAAGAATCAGAAGTCTTGCACCTTTTTAGAAACTGTAAGCCCCGGAAAAGTCCCGGCCTGGACAGCGCCTGTGGGAGTGTGCCGAACAGCTAGTGTCGGTTTTTATTGAGTTTTTAGATCTTTTAGAGTCACAGGATACCAAATATTTGGAAAAGCATCCATAATATCACTTGCCAAGTCCTCTACACCTTCAGGTCCCAAAGACCTTAGACCAGGCACTCTAACATCATTGGTCACAAAGTGTTCTGAACGCCTGGTGAAGAGGTACATGGTATCACAATCGCAGCATTGTATATAGAACTCGTGCAATGTGCTTACCCACCCTGGTAAGGTGGGTGGATGTACTACACTCTGCTTTTAACATGATTCTACTGAGTATTTTAGCAGATAAACTGGAAACAATTTTAATTTCAGTCTTGTTTGACTTTGTGCATTGTTGATTTTCAGCAGGTCAGACAAACTGACCACTTCCACAGGCTCCCCTCAGCTGTTTTTCTACAGAACAACTGCCGTAAAAGCACTTTTCCCAGCAGACATTACGCATATACAGTGATATTGCTTTAATGAGCGTCCTGCACGATGGTGAGGAAGAGCACAGCCAGTTTTTGACCATTTCATTAAACGGTGTGGAGGGCAAACCTTGTCCTTAACACTGCAAAGGCTCCATCTGCCAATTTTAGGAGGCAACAATCAGCCTAGCTCACTTTCGTTAAAGGAGAGCTGATCCAGTCTGTGTATCAATACTCTGGGGTTATGCTTGACCACAGACTGAAATGGGACTCCTGTACGGACTGCCTGGGCACTAAGGCACAGCAAAGAATGCAGGTTTTAAGGAAACTTTTATCCTTCAGTGTTGAATCCAAAATGTTCTACTGAGCTTATATTGAAAGTTTGACTTTTTGTATCATTTGTTGGTTTGAAAATGCCTCTGAGGCACAGAAAAAGCCCATTAGAACGAGTAACTGCAGCCAATAAACTGTTGGGAATTTCATTGTCGAGTCTGGAATGCATTTATAGGGAGTGTGTTAGGTGCATGGCAAACACTATTGTGAGTGATATAAGAGAAATGCATTTTCCTCCTCTTTTAAACTGTTGCCATCTGAATGCCACTATTACCCCTCCTTCCCCTTTATTCACAAAAACAGGTCCAAAATCATCTTTTGTTCCTCAAACCATCAAAGTTTTAAACATGGGCCACACTTGTAGGTCGCCCAGCTGGTGTGGCCAAACCATTCCTAAGATGCAATGAAAGTGTCGGCATGTATTGTGTTTTACAGGGGTTGGACAATGAAACTGTCACACGTGAAACAGCTGTCATTTTAGTGTGGGGGGTTTCATGGCTAAA
>JAMQGT020000397.1:0-25997 GCA_024447675.2 Pterophyllum scalare | reverse complement strand
AGCTATGGACTGGCCCGCCCGTTCCCCAGAGGGGCCTCTGAATCCGATTGAGCACATCTGGGACATCATGTCTCGCTCCATCCACCAGACTGTCCAGGAGTTGGCGGATGCTTTAGTCCAGGTCTGGGAGGAGATCCCTCAGGAGACCATTCGCCACCTCATCAGGAGCATGCCCAGGCATTGTAGGGAGGTCATACAGGCACGTGGAGGCCACACACAATACTGAGCCTCATTTTGACTTGTTTTAAGGACATTACATCAAAGTTGGATCAGCCTGTAGTGTGTTTTTCCACTTTAATTTTGTGTGTGACCCCAAATCCAGGCCTCCATTGGTTAATAAATTTGATTTCCATTGATGATTTTTGTGTGATTTTGTTGTCAGCACATTCAACTTTGTACAGAACAAAGTATTCAATGAGAATATTTCATTCATTCAGATCTAGGATGTGTTATTTGAGTGTTCCCTTTATTTTTTTTGAGCAGTATATATTGCTGTAGGGTATTTACATACAAGTGATTGGAGATGACTGTGGTTGTGATTTGGTGTTACACAATAAAAAAGGAAATAACGTAATGAAATGTGGCTTGTAAACTTCTTTGAGTGCAGAAGTGATGTAAATGTTGTGTATCAGTTACAAATAAAACACACCATATTTTCTCTGCATGGATACACTCAGTCTCAGGACCACAGTTGCTAAACTAAGTTATCCTTCTTTTCTGTTCTGACAAAAATATTTTAGCCAGTTTACAACATGAACTGCACCATGAGATAAATCATCCTTTCAACTCAAGCACTTCTAGCTAAAAGCTTTAACTGGCCTTTAAAATGAAATGATGCTTTAAGTACTGTACACCATTCAGTAGTTAACTTAAATGAGAGTAGAGAAGTAACTGTCATGCAAAATGGTGGGACAATAGTGCAAACTAGCTTACACAGTAATGGTGTTTCTCTGAAACATCTTAGCAAAATGAATAATTTCAAGTTCATCTCTCTCATACAATAAACAACCATAATAAAGTAACAGGTAACTGTCACATGTCTTGCTAAGTTTATGGAATTTTGTGTATGGTAATCACCATAAACAGGGGAATAGTGAGGGAGATGAATGAAGAGATTGACATGCAGCTCTCGCCTTCACTCCTCTGTACTGAGTAGAAAACAAAGGCGTATTTCCCTGACCAGAGTCTGGTGGCATTACCAGTGGGCCAGCGTGCAATCAACCCAGGCAAAACAATTACTACTCAGCTCTAATTTTTACGTTCACACTCCATATTCTCTAAAGCAACACAGTTAAAACAACAATGAAATTATGTCACGAGATATAAGCGACAGAATTACACAACTAGGAATGGAATCAAATTTCTTATCCACCACATAAATACCAAAACCAAAACCTCAGCTCAAATATGAGCAATGTGACATTTTGAGTGTATTGATCACTTAGTGATTTCAAACTTCTATCAAGCCATTGGTTAAATTCAAAGCATTTTATATTTATTATTGCAGAATATGATTCATTCAGTTCATTCAACAGTACGATACAGTGTAAGTATATTTTATGCCTTTAGCTGATATGTGTGTACCTTTTGTATGCGCATTTGTCTTCCCATCCTTCATTTCTTGTTTAAATCCAAACTCTCTCTGTTGTGCTTCTTTACTCTTCCTCCCTTGTTTGATTTCTGCCCACCTATCAGATTCTCTGCGGCTACATTTCTTTATGTTAATGAGGCTAAGCCAGTGGTGCCTGTGTTTACGCTGCAGGATAAATTCACTAATACCCAACCCTCGAGTTCAGGAAAAGCAAGTCATGCATGCACCTTACCTTTCCCTCAAACCCACCAATCATCCAAAAGGCACATTTTAAAGGTCATCTAGCATTAAGAGAGGCATGTGCCCACAAAGTTTGTTTTTTTAAGTGCTTTAAAATATTTAAAGCCTTTTTTCACTCAGTCATTATGGACATGTAGGTTCATATAATGCATAATTTAATGCATAGTTTTGTTTTGAAAAAAATTGGATGTATTTTTCGTAAAGGTGAAATATTATTTAACAGCTTCTTGATGCTTTTCCAATAGGTTGTGGGTTTATTTCAGCTGGAGATGCAAATCCCTCTTGGGGTTGTGTCAGGAAGGGAAACTGTGCCATAACAAACGTGGAGCTGCCTGCTGTGGTGACCCCTTGTGGCAAGAGAGCAGCCAAAATAAGCTTTATTATTTAACAACTCTTACAGCATTGGTTCTTTCAGGTTACCACTAACAGAATATTTATACTTACTCTAACAAACAAAGAAAAATATAAGTTTTTAAGTGGTTTTTTGAGTTGTTTTGCTTGTTTTTATTAGTTTTTATTTTTGGTTTTATGCTTAGTTTTAGTTAGTTTCAGTCTTAGTTTTAGTATTTTCATACTTAATCAGGTACCCTTTAAAGAAATATATTCAACAACCAACTGTTCACAGACAGCAGCACTACATGCTAAATGTGTGTAACATTAAGGACACACATGAACATCAACAGGGAGAAGCAAAGAAAAATATGAACTCCAAAATTCTACAATAAACTCCCAATAAAGTTCAATGTCAGTGCAGCAGGTTAACAACGCCTACATGTGGTGTTTGACAAAAACAAACTCTTTGAAGGAGTCAAAGGTCAAATCCAGCTGCATCCTGATGTTCTCCACATGAAGCTGCTTCTGTTTTGGAGCTAGCTTGGTTCAGACGCTCCTAATTAGTCTTGCAGGGTTTTTGCGGCCTCTGTACACAACCTACGAGAAGTGCGCCGACCTCATGTCCGCATTTATGCTTGTGTAGCTGGATTGTGTGTGTTAATTACCTTGTGGTTGTGTGCTGGTGTTTTTTGGTCCTCGCTCTTTGCGCTCAGTTTTTTGGCAGCAAGCATATTTGTCCCTGTTTTTTCACTTTCTTCATTCCTTCACATCCATCCCGATAGTTTCAGCAGTCTCCCTCCAGGAATTTGCTGCCATTTGTGAGTCCTTATATTGATGCTTTGATTATTTTTCCTGATTGTTATTCTCTGACTGATAAAGTAGCCGTAAACGCACGAAGGACTAAACAGGTTAATCACAATGTTGCAGGCTACGTGGACACGATAAGTAGTCACGTTTCTCCGGAGGTGCGCCAGGTTACCTCGTAGGATCAGAGCGGTTTCCGTAGCTGCCCTGTGTGCGCTTTTCAGGTGGACTTTGATGTTGGTGGTTTTTCCTGACTGAGGAGTGTTCCACACATTTTTCATCATCCACAACAACACACTCGTGCTATCTGTGCTATCATAGTAAAATAAAGACATTTTCATTATTTCGTTCGTTTTTTCGTTAACTATAATAACCCTGATAAGTACATATATTTCATAACAAAGATGCAACTGAAATCACTGACCTGACCGTCTTGGAGGCAACAATAGACTGCATAAAAGTGAAAGTTAAAACTGAAGCTGCTGAAGGATTTTGGAGGGGCTGGAAAGCATATCTGAAGTGTTTTCAGGGGTGGGGGACAGAGACAGGGACCCAGGACAATTGGATGACTTCACAGATTGTTGGGTGCCTTGAAAGCTATACAACGCAAACATGCATACAAATATCAAGTGCCCACTGCTGAAAAGATGGCTATTAAACAAGGGGGAAAATAACAGGAATTAATATTGCACATTGTCCAGCCTCCTCCTACTCACCCTAAACTGGATGGCAAGTGCTCATCTATGAACTCAAACACTTCTGAGATCCTAACTGTAAGTGGCTTTGCTGCCCTGCCTGCTCTTCTTCATGTTCAGTTTGCCATAGACCACTCATATGGCCTAAACACAGCAGAGAACACAGACATTTTTGGCACTATATCACATATTTTACATTGAAAACAGTTAATCCCAATAACTTTTTTCATATACCTGAACAAGCTGCTGTGTACATTACAAGAAATCCGTACAGGTGGGTCCAGTAAAGGCTCTATCCATATCTGAAGGAGCTGCTCGAAGCATAATTTGTGAATACTCACCAGTAACTCCAGCAGCCGGTTACAGCATGTGCTTGTCCTTTAAGTCATGTGCTGTCGGGTCGTGGAAGAAGAACTTCCTGTTCTTACACCAGCAGCTCTCTTCCCTCTAGCTCTGGTTGTGGCTCTAACTCTGAGATTTCTGGGTAAGCTGGTGGAAGGGCCCAGCTCTAACACTGTCTGACACATTAGAGTTGAGTGACATCTGATTCTGAGTGCTGAATGAGTGGTATACTCCATTGCTTTCTGTTCTTCCCTCATCCTTTCCCTTTGGATCGTGCACAGGCAGTTTTCTTTGCCCTTGGAGGGTCAGGAGTGCAGCATGCTTTGTGAGTGGCTGCAGACTCGTCTACGACCTCTCCAGAATGGTATTTACAGTGCGAGGTCACTTGGTTGAAAAGTGTTTCCAAGGATTTTACCAGCCACCCTTGCCAACTGCACAGCAAGCGCTAATGTAGTAGTCAAACAAACGGAAATGAATTGTGAGAAAGGAGTTGATTGAGACTCATAAACGACCCCCTCGCCCACCACCACTCGGCATTTGTGGTGAGAAGATCAGAGGCCTTAAAGCTTTATCCTACCCTCCAGAAAAAGAGGAACACGAGGAAGCTGGTGAACATTTGTCCTCTCAGTTCATCCATTCAGGCCTGCAGGCTGTTATTTAGCACAGTCAGGAAAGTCAGTTTCTAATTTAAAGCAACATTTACCAAGAGTTTAGCTTAAGAAGTAAGAATGTCATTTTAGAGAGTTAAACTTAAACTCACTTCTTAAAAAAAAAATAAAAACAAGCATGCATTTATCTTTTTCTCTGACAAATACTAATTACTTCAATTGTTGTTACTGTAGTATCCGAGTGAAGCAGAAACCCACATGTATAGTGACACAGTACGATGGCAAAATAATTTGTTCTTATTTGGCAAAACCACCCTTGGACTGCACCCAAAGAAATTTATGGGCCTGAATGTTTCTTTTTGACTATGGAATTGATCCCCTGTAATAATCCACAAAAAGAATATAAATCAGGAGACGTGGCTTCCAAACTTACAATATGATTTATTTTATAAATCATAAATAAATAATAAATAAAATAATAGTGAATAAAAAGCCTTCAAGAAACTCAGTTTCCTCAGTTTGCTCCTAACAACTAACATGTGGGAGGCAATAATTGTAAATTTATCAAGATAGAAGCATCACATATAAATATTTCTGACCCAAACCTTAAATCTTTGGCAACTGGCTTAGATAATCACTCAAACCTGAAAAATATTTAGTCCAAATGCATTCACAAATACAAGTGTCCAAATCTGTAAAAAAAAAAATCCATATCCAGAAAGGGTTTTGAGAGTCAGTAGAGCTCTTCGTGGTTCATCTGCTTCTTGAAAAAGGCACACTGATGATGGACCTATCCAGACAGCTGCTCCTCGTCTTCATGCAAACCTGTCACACAAGTCCTCCTTTGTCAGAAACTACCCGATCAACCCTTACAGTTAGCTATGAGTTGCAAACAGCAGAGTCGTCGACAATGATGACAACATCTCCAGGGACAAAGTTTCATCTTGTGCTCAGTATCTTGCCCAAGGATACTTTGGCATGCGGACCGGAGCAGCCAGAGATTGAACCACCAAAATTCCAATTAGTAGGTGGTAGGTTACCTTTACATGTGTGGCTAGCTTTGAAGACCTTATGTCTAGGAATGTGCCTTGATGGATGGGCATATTCTTCTGAGTGAATATGTGCTGCAGCTCACTAAAACAGCTTGTGTCCAATCCAGCCACTTCCAAGTCTGAAACAATGTGACTCTCAACAGCTTTCTCCTGATGCATTGTCTATAGGAGAATGCTCATCCTTCTCCCTGTGAGATTTCATTTATTCATTAGCCTTTCAGTACAAAATGTTGATGAGCTTCCAGGATCATAGGTGATCAGTGCCTCATTCTCTTTCTTAGACTCCACTTGAACTGTTAGTATGGAGAGTGTACAGTCATGTTTCACTGACCCGAGTAAGTCAGCTAGATTTTGTACAGCAATTTAACGTTTTTTATTTGCTGTATCTGGTCTCAATTTAGCTTGTTCTAAATCAGTTTCTGTCATGGATCAGCTGTGTGGCAGAGCAGGAAGGAGGACCCCAATGCAGAATACGCCGGACAGAGGTCAGAGGGTGATACTACTTTATTTACAAGGCAACATATGACGGCACCAAACGGTGCCGGGCAGGGTGACACACAGCAAGGGGAGCACAGACGGGAAGCAACGACGGGCACAATGGCGGGAACAGTGACGGGAAACAATGAAGACGACGCGACAACAGGCAAGGAACTCACGAGACTAAAGTACACAAGAGGGTTAATGGCATGGGAGGAAACAGGTGGGAACACAGGTGACGGCAATGAACACTGACGAGACAAGGGGAAGCAAAACTAAACACAAGACGTAGGGAACACAGGACTATCAAAAATAAAAACAGGAAGAGACAGGACCAGGAACATGACACCAGGGAAACACCAGGGGACCAGAGAAACAGAAAAATAAAACACAAAACACTGGGCCACCGGCCCAGGACCATGACAGTTTCCTTTGCTTTAGAGTGAACATGCAACACTGGGATGTTTCATTACATACTCTACACAAAAGACTCTTTCAACAATCCTTGCTCCTGTACCCAATGCACAAACAGCCAAAGCACACCTCATTTTATTCAAGAAAGGCGTCTTTTCACTATGTGTTTTCTTTTCCAATAAATGACACAAATGCATAGTATGTCCAACTCCACAAAATAAGCAAACCTTTATAACAGCCGAGTTCTCTCTCTCTTCATATTTGGTTCAGCATTCTTATCCACTGTAACCATAGTGGTGTCGAAACTTCCTTTTGCCTTAGAATGAGGCTGTAATTTAGAATTTCTCACATCCTTTCTTGGTCCTGCTGGAGTATCCAGTATATCTCCAAACAGTGGGTCCCTTGTAATTTTCAGTTTGCTTTCAGTAAACTCAGCAATGTCAGGAAACGTCACTCAGCAATGAAACTTATCCTGTAACTCTCAAAGTTTCTGCATCTGTCCCTGAGTTTATAAGGTAATTTTGATGACTGCTTGCATATTAGCAGGGGCATCCAACTCATGCATGGACCCAACCTCCCCCATTGCATTGCAGCACCCTCATGATAAGAAAATCATATGCCCACAGGGCTTTCACGTCCTCAGATTTAAACACTGGCCATGTGAGAACCTTCTCCATGCAGGCAGAAGCAATTTTGCAGGAATTGCAGGAAAAGATTTGGCCTTAATAAAGCCTTGATCATCAAGCATATGCTGATAGCTTCTGGCCAGGTCTTTGGGCTGCCCTCTCTAGCACAGTGTGTACTTTTCTTTAATGCATTATTCAAAGGCTGTCATAAAGTTCTGAAATTGTAAAGGGTCTTTATCCAAAATCTGAGGGGAAAAAGAAAGACTGTGCTCAATCAGACAAAGATGCAATTTTGCGTAAGTGCTTTAATTGCCTGTATAGCACCTTTAAATTTTAGTAAAATTGGCTTGTCAGATCTGTTTTAGGCCTTTCAATTTGAGAATCCAATGCTTTCATTCAGTGTTTTAATTGTCATTTAATTATTATTTATTTGCACTGACAATAGAGAAATAACTTTGATCCACTTGAATCCATATTCACTTGTTAAAAATGAAAAATAATACAAAATCAATCAATCCACTTTACAATAAAAGACCATACACTTCAATAGTTATCGTAGAAATAATCAACCAATAGCGTCCATTTTTTCCCCCTAAACTGCCTACACCAACCTAACCTATCCAACTCACCCTACGTCTCTCTGTGCATACTAGCGGTGGGTATTTATGTACCTACACACTGTTAGTCTTTAACAAGAACTACGGCAGCACTCCCGATCCAGTGGCTCCACCCGCTTGATGACACATAAATAACAAAACAGCTTAAAACAAAAAAGAGAGTACGACCCCAACCCAGGTGCCAATGAAATGCTCACACACATAGCAAGCCCATGCATATAGAAAGATGTATTTCTTTGGCTCCTACACTGTCATAGACTTAACTCTGTCCTTGAAGCTGGAAAGCTGGATTTAAGAAATAAGTATTTAAAGTTATTAGAGCATGTGTAGCGCCATCTTATGCCAGTACAGAACATGACATCACTGTATTGATAGTTGGTTGGTTGCTGCTAATAGACTTACATTAGTTTATGTTAGCTAACTAGTGACAGAACCAGCAACTAAAAAGCAGCATAAGGGGGGTCACTTTTGTAGTGCCCCTGTCTGCCATAGTGAGTTTATGTTAAAGGAAAAACAGAGATGCACTGTCCACTCTCACTTTGTGCTTGAAGCAGTTACCATTTCTTTGCTGTTGGCTAGCTGCACTGTTAGCTGCAATGTTCTGGTTTGTAAGAACTTTATAAATGAGGACATGTGGAGCATGTCTGCAGGAAGAACAAACTGATGTGTGTGATGGACAAAAAAGCACAAACAAAACTGATCCTCCGAGGAAGAGATGCCACACTTTTTGGAGACCTTATTTCCTTGTTTTGGTTTAGGAATTCCTATATCACATTATCTCACTGAATGGATTACTTCATACTAGAAGTGAGGAACAATGGAGCCCAAATTTAAGTGAAGGAGAGAGTACCTGGAGACCATGACATCTTCCATATTGACAGAATTCTTCGACATTTTTTAGTCCACCCACCAAGCCCCTTCTTACCTGAACTGCAGCCCACCACCACCACCACAACACACATGCACCCCCACCCCCCATTGCTCGTGTTTCTTGAGGTCTTGCTTTCACAGGGTTTGTGGGAAATGAATCTTCTTTTCTCAGTGTTATAATTTACATAAATGTTTATATTATTTTCAAGATCTCATGAAGCCTTATGGAAGCCATACATTATTCGGTCTGCACTGCCTCAGCAATTAGACTACAGCAAAGTGAAGGAAAAAAGCTACAGGTATAAATTTGATTGTTGTCATTGGCTTGTTTTTTAGTCCATCCTATAGTTGGCAGGGGGACTAAGGCTGGGGTGGGGGTGGTGGCTGAAAGAAGAGATACAACAGAGCCATTTATATGTTTTCCTCTGAACAAACTGAGTTCAAACAAAACTGCCTCTTTATCATTTCAACTCTGTCAATCAGATATCCTCTGCAGTGTTTATGCAAACAAAGGCATCTTAGAGTGGCACTGTGCATGATTAGCCTAATGGAAGATCCTATTCACAGCCGCCTTGCTCATTTGCTTGTTTCAATATGATTGGATTATCACTGATTTCATGAAAAGCATGATGATTGCTTTGAAACAACCCTACCCACTCTGCTGTCATTGTATTCATCTGCATGCCACCTGTATGTCCTACTCTAGTTTGATGGGTGCAAAGACTTCACTGACATACTGCTGATTCTGAGCACATGGGACATTCTAGTCTCAAGCAAACCGTTAGTAAGCAATAACCTTGCCTATACCTTCTGTATTTTAAGCAGATCAAAAAACTTGAGTGAATGTGCTAACCTCCTTATGTACCAACTTTGTTCTGCATGTCTGTGCCTCACATGGTTTCCTCAAAAAGAGTCTGCTCTTATGAGCACTTAATATGATTATACATTGTGCATTTTGTGAAGCATGCATTGACAACAGAGGTTTCAGCAGGGCAGCTCTGGTAAATATTACACTTAATACCTATTGTGCGTACATCTCGAAGTAGATTAAAATGTGTTCAAATGTGAGGCAAAACATGACAACTAGTTGAGAACTTCAACAACAAAGGCAACAGCAAATAAAATGTATCCTGCTGACTTTCTGCACCATCCAATTCAATTCATTTTTTTTATACAGCGCCAAATCACAAAAGTCACTTCAAGGCGCATTATATTGTAAGGTAAAGACCCCACAATAATTGCAGAGGAAACCCAACAGTCAAAATGACCCCCTATGAGCAAGCACTTGGTGACAGTGGGACAGGAAAAGCTCCCTTTTAACAGGAAGAAACCTCCAGCAGAGGCAGGCTCAGGAAGAGGCAACCATCTGCCATGACCGTTTGGGGCTGAAGGGAGAGAGACAGGCTATGGAAGAGAGCCGGAGATTAATAATAACTAATCATTAAATGCAGAGTGATGTATAAATAGAGTGAATAAAGGTGAATTTAAAAAAATATTCACTTTGGGGACCCCACCCACCCACCCACCAGCCTAGGTCTAAAACAGCATAACTAAGGGGTGGGTTACCTGATTCAGCCCTAACTATAAGCTTGATCAAAAAGGTAAGTTTTGAGCTTAATCTGAAAAATAGAGAGGCTGTCTGTCTTCTGAATCCAAAGTGGGAGCTGGTTCCAGAGAAGAGGGGCCTGAAAGCCGAAGACTCTGCCTCCCATTCTACTCTTAAGTAACCTAGTAACCTGGCAGGTCCTGGCAGTCATATTTTGTGGACAGTAATCAGAATGAATGAATAAATAAAAGAAACGACAAACATTAAAAAGAGTAGCCTACGGAGAGCTTATAGAGCTCTTCTTGCAAAAGTAAATATGTTTGTGTAACATAGTTAAAATGGTTCGTGTTAAATCCTGCTAAAATGCACCATCTGCTGGTCAAAAGTTATACTGCATTCACCCTTAGGAGCAAGGTATTATGGGTAATCCTCAGAACCGCGAGGATCACTGATCACTGATGAGGTAACATACTGTATCTCTGCGTCTGACAAAGAAATATGATAAACGTTCTTATAAAGTATGTTTATGGTTTTCACTTATTGAAGTATGTTTATTGTAGGTCACGATAGTTCTGCCGTTCTGTCATTATTGTTGTGCTTTAGAAGTGTTTAGTTTGTGTGAAAACATGGTGGGAAATTCCCACGCAGCAACACTATGGCTCCTTCTTGCAGAAGGAGTGCTTGTTTTTCTCTCCAGAGACACCTTACCTCTGTGCTCATTGTGTGAAAATGCAGGTATGTTTTACCAAATAGCACTTTATCATTGTAGCAGATGGTTAGGACTCAGCTTCATTGAGTTTTATATATACAGTTTTATATAAAGACAGAGTTAATTCATTTTTGCATTGTTCAGAAAATTAAGTTTTATCTAAATCAAAAAAAAAAGGGCATCCAGTAAATAAAATGTCAGCATTTCATTTTATTTTCAGAACATTTTAATTAATTGCTTTATTTTCTTTGAGAGGGACACTCACTCTTAGTTCCTCTGAATCGATTGTAAGGGGGAAAAAAATCACTGTAGTCCTCAATGGTTTTATTGTGATTATTACTTTAATATGGGTAATCCTCAGAGCCACGAGGATCACTGATGAGAAGGAGCATGTGTTTTTCTCACCAGAGACACCTTACCTCTGTGCTCATTGTGTGAAAATGCAGATGGAGAATTAAAGACGACTGATGCCACAGCTTGGGCAGCTCCTTGTGATTTATTTGCACACCAAGCGAGTACACCAGATACACCTAGGCAACATTTGGTACAATGCATTTGGATCATGATTAAGTTCGTGAAAACTGTCAGACATGACAGGCTATTAAAAAAATTAATTATTTTTCATAGTGCGGAGCTGAGTCTCTTATTCACTCAATCTGGCCTCCAAAGCTGCAAACAGGCTACATTTGTTACAAGTATTGTTAGCGCTAGAGGAGGCCAAGGGGTAAAAAAAATCAGACACAGAGCAGGAAAGTGCAGGAGTGACAGGAGACGCTATGCTGCTAATAAATTGGCTAACAGCTAAGCTAAAAGCTACTCTAAGCTAGCAAATTCCTAAAAACATAGTGAATAATGTGCATATAATCTGCAATATCATATGACTGCTTTTACACATGTAGAAGCAGCTTGCAAAAGTTAGTGAAATTTAAAAGAGCAGCATAGTGCTGTCTAACAGACTTGGTAGAGATGCAGTCTTTTACAGATGAAACACTAAGTAATGTTTCAGTTACAGTTTGAATTCTGTTGACACGATGGTGAAACACCCCAATGCTGTTATTACAGTCACATTGTTTCAATATAATAAAGCTGTTGTTGCTGTGGCGATAGCATGTGATTATTCTGGTGTCAGACTTGGCTCCATTATACACTGGCTGTTGTGCATTTTGTTTTGGAGTGAAACATGCATTGACATCAAAGGCTAAAGGGAAAGAGAGAGGAAGACAGCCAACTGACTTAAAAAAAAAAAAGGAAGTTACATTTATGTATTTCATTATCTGGCCCAGGAGCAGAGGAGAGGAGGGAGCAGGGGAGAGTGATAGAGGGAAGGATGGGGAGGATGGGGCCTGATTTTGTTATCACAGTGTTTACACTAAAAGCCCAAAGGCTGAAAGGCCTTCAATGGATTACAGCCAACAGAGAGAGGGTGTGTGTTAGGATATGGATTTGTGCATGTTGGTTGCTGTGACCTGCTCTGTTTTGCATAGATCCCCACCTTTCAGTCAGTTTCTGTCTTACTATACTGTTAGAAAAATGTTATAAAACAAAAACGTAATAGGTCAAACTGTAGCATAATGTACTCAAATATTTGCAACAAGTAACAGCCACCTGTAGCAGTCACCATTCAACACCACAAATCACAGCACACATTTTTCATTGTGAGTGAAATCACTGAAGCTTGATGGAAGATTTGGATCAGCTGTTTACATGATTTTAATGCACTCTGCTCTGGCACAGTGTGGCGTGCAGAAAAGTGGTGAATATATGAAGCGTTTGTCAACCTCAAGCTCATTCTTCTGATACACATTTGATCTGCTCCCTGAATATCAGCAGTTGTCATCATGTTGCTTTAAGATTTGTATTCTTCACAGAGAACCAACGTGGGAAGGATCAGTCTGTGTAACAAATTAAAAACAAATTCCAATTTTACTTGTTTTGAACCTGTTTTTATATTCTGTAGTTTTATTGTGCATTTTTTTTGATTGGGGTTTTGAACTGATTCAGAATCAAAATACAAGGCTTCACATAAACATTCAATTTAATTCAATTTTATTTATATAGCACTGATTCACAACCACAATTGCCTCAAGGCGCTTTATTTTGTAAGATAAAGACCTAAAATAATGCAGAGAAACCCAACAATCAGACGACCCCCATTGAGCAGCACTTTCCCTTTTAACTGGAAGAAACTTCCGGCAGAACCAGGCTCCGGGAGGGGCATTCATCTGGCACCACCATTTGGGGGTGACGGGGGAGACAGGACAAAAGACAGATTATGGAATTGAGAGCCAAGGTTTAATAATTACTCATGATTAAAAGCAGCAGTGGTGCATAAACACACAGGGAGTGAAATGAGTAATTATTAAACCTTGGCTCTCAATTCCATAATCTGTCTTTTGTCCTGTCTCCCCCCGTCACCCCCAAATGGTGGTGCCAGATGACTGCCCCTCCCGGAGCCTGGTTCTGCCGGAAGTTTCTTCCAGTTAAAAGGGAAAGTGCTTGCTCAATGGGGGTCGTCTGATTGTTGGGTTTTCTCTGCATTATTTTAAGGTCTTTATCTTACAAAATAAAGCGCCTTGAGGCAATTGTGGTTGTGAATCAGTGCTATATAAATAAAATTGAATTAAATTGAATGTTTATGTGAAGCCTTGTATTTTGATTCTGAATCAGTTCAAAACCCCAATCAAAAAAAATGCACAATAAAACTACAGAATATAAAAACAGGTTCAAAACAAGTAAAATTGGAATTTGTTTTTAATTTGTTACACAGACTGATCCTTCCCACGTTGGTTCTCTGTGAAGAATACAAATCTTAAAGCAACATGATGACAACTGCTGATATTCAGGGAGCAGATCAAATGTGTATCAGAAGAATGAGCTTGAGGTTGACAAACGCTTCATATATTCACCACTTTTCTGCACGCCACACTGTGCCAGAGCAGAGTGCATTAAAATCATGTAAACAGCTGATCCAAATCTTCCATCAAGCTTCAGTGATTTCACTCACAATGAAAAATGTGTGCTGTGATTTGTGGTGTTGAATGGTGACTGCTACAGGTGGCTGTTACTTGTTGCAAATATTTGAGTACATTATGCTACAGTTTGACCTATTACGTTTTTGTTTTATAACATTTTTCTAACAGTATAGTAAGACAGAAACTGACTGAAAGGTGGGGATCTATGCAAAACAGAGCAGGTCACAGCAACCAACATGCACAAATCCATATCCTAACACACACCCTCTCTCTGTTGGCTGTAATCCATTGAAGGCCTTTCAGCCTTTGGGCTTTTAGTGTAAACACTGTGATAACAAAATCAGGCCCCATCCTCCCCATCCTTCCCTCTATCACTCTCCCCTGCTCCCTCCTCTCCTCTGCTCCTGGGCCAGATAATGAAATACATAAATGTAACTTCCTTTTTTTTTTTTAAGTCAGTTGGCTGTCTTCCTCTCTCTTTCCCTTTAGCCTTTGATGTCAATGCATGTTTCACTCCAAAACAAAATGCACAACAGCCAGTGTATAATGGAGCCAAGTCTGACACCAGAATAATCACATGCTATCGCCACAGCAACAACAGCTTTATTATATTGAAACAATGTGACTGTAATAACAGCATTGGGGTGTTTCACCATCGTGTCAACAGAATTCAAACTGTAACTGAAACATTACTTAGTGTTTCATCTGTAAAAGACTGCATCTCTACCAAGTCTGTTAGACAGCACTATGCTGCTCTTTTAAATTTCACTAACTTTTGCAAGCTGCTTCTACATGTGTAAAAGCAGTCATATGATATTGCAGATTATATGCAC
Source organism: Pterophyllum scalare (assembly GCA_024447675.2). Lineage (NCBI taxonomy): Eukaryota > Metazoa > Chordata > Actinopteri > Cichliformes > Cichlidae > Pterophyllum > Pterophyllum scalare. The sequence continues at coordinate 11,268 of JAMQGT020000397.1, read as the reverse complement.
ATTATTCACTATGTTTTTAGGAATTTGCTAGCTTAGAGTAGCTTTTAGCTTAGCTGTTAGCCAATTTATTAGCAGCATAGCGTCTCCTGTCACTCCTGCACTTTCCTGCTCTGTGTCTGATTTTTTTTACCCCTTGGCCTCCTTTAGCGCTAACAATACTTGTAACAAATGTAGCCTGTTTGCAGCTTTGGAGGCCAGATTGAGTGAATAAGAGACTCAGCTCCGCACTATGAAAAATAATTAATTTTTTTAATAGCCTGTCATGTCTGACAGTTTTCACGAACTTAATCATGATCCAAATGCATTGTACCAAATGTTGCCTAGGTGTATCTGGTGTACTCGCTTGGTGTGCAAATAAATCACAAGGAGCTGCCTAAGCTGTGGCATCAGTCGTCTTTAATTCTCCATCTGCATTTTCACACAATGAGCACAGAGGTAAGGTGTCTCTGGTGAGAAAAACACATGCTCCTTCTCATCAGTGATCCTCGTGGCTCTGAGGATTACCCATATTAAAGTAATAATCACAATAAAACCATTGAGGACTACAGTGATTTTTTTCCCCCTTACAATCGATTCAGAGGAACTAAGAGTGAGTGTCCCTCTCAAAGAAAATAAAGCAATTAATTAAAATGTTCTGAAAATAAAATGAAATGCTGACATTTTATTTACTGGATGCCCTTTTTTTTTTGATTTAGATAAAACTTAATTTTCTGAACAATGCAAAAATGAATGAACTCTGTCTTTATATAAAACTGTATATATAAAACTCAATGAAGCTGAGTCCTAACCATCTGCTACAATGATAAAGTGCTATTTGGTAAAACATACCTGCATTTTCACACAATGAGCACAGAGGTAAGGTGTCTCTGGAGAGAAAAACAAGCACTCCTTCTGCAAGAAGGAGCCATAGTGTTGCTGCGTGGGAATTTCCCACCATGTTTTCACACAAACTAAACACTTCTAAAGCACAACAATAATGACAGAACGGCAGAACTATCGTGACCTACAATAAACATACTTCAATAAGTGAAAACCATAAACATACTTTATAAGAACGTTTATGATATTTCTTTGTCAGACGCAGAGATACAGTATGTTACCTCATCAGTGATCAGTGATCCTCGCGGTTCTGAGGATTACCCATAATACCTTGCTCCTAAGGGTGAATGCAGTATAACTTTTGACCAGCAGATGGTGCATTTTAGCAGGATTTAACACGAACCATTTTAACTATGTTACACAAACATATTTACTTTTGCAAGAAGAGCTCTATAAGCTCTCTGTAGGCTACTCTTTTTAATGTTTGTCGTTTCTTTTATTTATTCATTCATTCTGATTACTGTCCACAAAATATGACTGCCAGGACCTGCCAGGTTACTAGGTTACTTAAGAGTAGAATGGGAGGCAGAGTCTTCGGCTTTCAGGCCCCTCTTCTCTGGAACCAGCTCCCACTTTGGATTCAGAAGACAGACAGCCTCTCTATTTTTCAGATTAAGCTCAAAACTTACCTTTTTGATCAAGCTTATAGTTAGGGCTGAATCAGGTAACCCACCCCTTAGTTATGCTGTTTTAGACCTGGGCTGGGTGGGTGGGTGGGTGGGGTCCCCAAAGTGAATATTTTTTTAAATTCACCTTTATTCACTCTATTTATACATCACTCTGCATTTAATCATTAGTTATTATTAATCTCCGGCTCTCTTCCATAGCCTGTCTCTCTCCCTTCAGCCCCAACCGGTCATGGCAGATGGTTGCCTCTTCCTGAGCCTGCCTCTGCTGGAGGTTTCTTCCTGTTAAAAGGGAGTTTTTCCTTCCCACTGTCACCAAGTGCTTGCTCATAGGGGGTCATTTTGACTGTTGGGTTTTCTCTGCAATTATTGTGGGGTCTTTACCTTACAATATAATGCGCCTTGAAGTGACTTTTGTGATTTGGCGCTGTATAAATAAAACTGAATTGAATTGGATGGTGCAGAAAGTCAGCAGGATACATTTTATTTGCTGTTGCCTTTGTTGTTGAAGTTCTCAACTAGTTGTCATGTTTTGCCTCACATTTGAACACATTTTAATCTACTTCGAGATGTACGCACAATAGGTATTAAGTGTAATATTTACCAGAGCTGCCCTGCTGAAACCTCTGTTGTTCTGTCACAAAATGCACAATGTATAATCATATTAAGTGCTCATAAGAGCAGACTCTTTTTGAGGAAACCATGTGAGGCACAGACATGCAGAACAAAGTTGGTACATAAGGAGGTTAGCACATTCACTCAAGTTTTTTGATCTGCTTAAAATACAGAAGGTATAGGCAAGGTTATTGCTTACTAACGGTTTGCTTGAGACTAGAATGTCCCATGTGCTCAGAATCAGCAGTATGTCAGTGAAGTCTTTGCACCCATCAAACTAGAGTAGGACATACAGGTGGCATGCAGATGAATACAATGACAGCAGAGTGGGTAGGGTTGTTTCAAAGCAATCATCATGCTTTTCATGAAATCAGTGATAATCCAATCATATTGAAACAAGCAAATGAGCAAGGCGGCTGTGAATAGGATCTTCCATTAGGCTAATCATGCACAGTGCCACTCTAAGATGCCTTTGTTTGCATAAACACTGCAGAGGATATCTGATTGACAGAGTTGAAATGATAAGCGGCAGTTTTGTTTGAACTCAGTTTGTTCAGAGGAAAACATATAAATGGCTCTGTTGTATCTTTCTTTGAGCCACCACCCCCACCCCAGCCTTAGTCCCCCTGCCAACTATAGGATGGACTAAAAAACAAGCCAATGACAACAATCAAATTTATACCTGTAGCTTTTTTCCTTCACTTTGCTGTAGTCTAATTGCTGAGGCAGTGCAGACCGAATAATGTATGGCTTCCATAAGGCTTCATGAGATCTTGAAAATAATATAAACATTTATGTAAATTATAACACTGAGAAAAGAAGATTCATTTCCCACAAACCCTGTGAAAGCAAGACCTCAAAGAAACACGAGCAATGGGGGGGTGGGGGTGCATGTGTGTTGTGGTGGTGGTGGTGGGCTGCAGTTCAGGTAAGAAGGGGCTTGGTGGGTGGACTAAAAAATGTCGAAGAATTCTGTCAATATGGAAGATGTCATGGTCCACCAGTTACCCTCTCCTTCACTTAAATTTGGGCTCCATTGTTCCTCACTTCTAGTATGAAGTAATCCATTCAGTGAGATAATGTGATATAGGAATTCCTAAACCAAAACAAGGAAATAAGGTCTCCAAAAAGTGTGGCATCTCTTCCTCGGAGGATCAATTTTGTTTGTGCTTTTTTGTCCATCACACACATCAGTTTGTTCTTCCTGCAGACATGCTCCACATGTCCTCATTTATAAAGTTCTCTACAAACCAGAACATTGCAGCTAACAGTGCAGCTAGCCAACAGCAAAGAAATGGTAACTGCTTCAAGCACAAAGTGAGAGTGGACAGTGCATCTCTGTTTTTCCTTTAACATAAACTCACTATGGCAGACAGGGGCACTACAAAAGTGACCCCCCTTATGCTGCTTTTTAGTTGCTGGTTCTGTCACTAGTTAGCTAACATAAACTAATGTAAGTCTATTAGCAGCAACCAACCAACTATCAATACAGTGATGTCATGTTCTGTACTGGCATAAGATGGCGCTACACATGCTCTAATAACTTTAAATACTTATTTCTTAAATCCAGCTTTCCAGCTTCAAGGACAGAGTTAAATCTATGACAGTGTAGGAGCCAAAGAAATACATCTTTCTATATGCATGGGCTTGCTGTGTGTGTGAGCATTTCATTGGCACCTGGGTTGGGGGTCATACTCTCTTTTTTGTTTTAAGCTGTTTTGTTATTTATGTGTCATCAAGCGGGTGGAGCCACTGGATCGGGAGTGCTGCCGTAGTTCTTGTTAAAGACTAACAGTGTGTAGGTACATAAATACCCACCGCTAGTATGCACAGAAGACTAGGGTGAGTTGGATAGGTTAGGTTGGTGTAGGCAGTTTAGGGGGAAAAAATGGACGCTATTGGTTGATTATTTCTACGATAACTATTGAAGTGTATGGTCTTTTATTGTAAAGTGGATTGATTGATTTTGTATTATTTTTCATTTTTAACAAGTGAATATGGATTCAAGTGGATCAAAGTTATTTTCTATTGTCAGTGCAAATAAATAATAATTAAATGACAATTAAAACACTGAATGAAAGCATTGGATTCTCAAATTGAAAGGCCTAAAACAGATCGACAAGCCAATTTTACTAAAAATTAAAGGTGCTATACAGGCAATTAAAGCACTTACGCAAAATTGCATCTTTGTTGATTGAGCAACAGTCTTTCTTTTTCCCCTCAGATTTTGGATAAAGACCATTTACAATTTCAGAACTTTATGACAGCCTTTGAATAATGCATTAAAGAAAAGACACACTGTGCTAGAGAGGGCAGCCCAAAGACCTGGCCAGAAGCTATCAGCATATGCTTGATGATCAAGGCTTTATTAAGGCCAAATCTTTTCCTGCAATTCCTGCAAAATTGCTTCTGCCTGCATGGAGAAGGTTCTCACATGGCCAGTGTTTAAATCTGAGGACGTGAAAGCCCTGTGGGCATATGATTTTCTTATCATGAGGGTGCTGCAATGCAATGGGGGAGGTTGGGTCCATGCATGAGTTGGATGCCCCTGCTAATATGCAAGCAGTCATCAAAATTACCTTATAAACTCAGGGACAGATGCAGAAACTTTGAGAGTTACAGGATAAGTTTCATTGCTGAGTGACGTTTCCTGACATTGCTGAGTTTACTGAGAAGCAAACTGAAAATTACAAGGGACCCACTGTTTGGAGATATACTGGATACTCCAGCAGGACCAAGAAAGGATGTGAGAAATTCTAAATTACAGCCTCATTCTAAGGCAAAAGGAAGTTTCGACACCACTATGGTTACAGTGGATAAGAATGCTGAACCAAATATGAAGAGAGAGAGAACTCGGCTGTTATAAAGGTTTGCTTATTTTGTGGAGTTGGACATACTATGCATTTGTGTCATTTATTGGAAAAGAAAACACATAGTGAAAAGACGCCTTTCTTGAATAAAAATGAGGTGTGCTTTGGCTGTTTGTGCATTGGGTACAGGAGCAAGGATTGTTGAAAGAGTCTTTTGTGTAGAGTATGTAACCTGAAACATCCCAGTGTTGCATGTTCACTCTAAAGCAAAGGAAACTGTCATGGTCCTGGGCCGGTGGCCCAGTGTTTTGTGTTTTATTTTTCTGTTTCTCTGGTCCCTGGTGTTTCCCTGGTGTCATGTTCCTGGTCCTGTCTCTTCCTGTTTTATTTTGATAGTCCTGTTTTCCCTATGTCTTGTGTTTAGTTTTGCTTCCCCTTGTCTCGTCAGTGTTCATTGATGTCACCTGTGTTCCCACCTGTTTCCTCCCATGCCATTAACCCTCTTGTGTACTTTAGTCTCGTGAGTTCCTTGCCTGTTGTCGCGTCGTCTTCATTGTTTCCCGTCACTGTTCCCGCCATTGTGCCCGTCGTTGCTTCCCGTCTGTGCTCCCCTTGCTGTGTGTCACCCTACCCGGCACCGTTTGGTTCAGTCATATGTTCCTGTCCTAGTAAATAAAGTAGTATCACCCTCTGACCTCTGTCTGGCGTATTCTGCATTGGGGTCCTCCTTCCTGCCTGCCACACAGCTGATCCATGACAGAAACTGATTTAGAACAAGCTAAATTGAGACCAGATACAGCAAATAAAAAACGTTAAATTGCTGTACAGAATCTAGCTGACTTACTCGGGTCAGTGAAACATGACTGTACACTCTCCATACTAACAGTTCAAGTGGAGTCTAAGAAAGAGAATGAGGCACTGATCACCTATGATCCTGGAAGCTCATCAACATTTTGTACTGAAAGGCTAATGAATAAATGAAATCTCACAGGGAGAAGGATGAGCATTCTCCTATAGACAATGCATCAGGAGAAAGCTGTTGAGAGTCACATTGTTTCAGACTTGGAAGTGGCTGGATTGGACACAAGCTGTTTTAGTGAGCTGCAGCACATATTCACTCAGAAGAATATGCCCATCCATCAAGGCAACATTCCTAGACAATAAGGTCTTCAAAGCTAGCCACACATGTAAAGGTAACCTACCACCTACTAATTGGAATTTTGGTGGTTCAATCTCTGGCTGCTCCGGTCCGCATGCCAAAGTATCCTTGGGCAAGATACTGAGCACAAGATGAAACTTTGTCCCTGGAGATGTTGTCATCATTGTCGACGACTCTGCTGTTTGCAACTCATAGCTAACTGTAAGGGTTGATCGGGTAGTTTCTGACAAAGGAGGACTTGTGTGACAGGTTTGCATGAAGACGAGGAGCAGCTGTCTGGATAGGTCCATCATCAGTGTGCCTTTTTCAAGAAGCAGATGAACCACGAAGAGCTCTACTGACTCTCAAAACCCTTTCTGGATATGGATTTTTTTTTTTTACAGATTTGGACACTTGTATTTGTGAATGCATTTGGACTAAATATTTTTCAGGTTTGAGTGATTATCTAAGCCAGTTGCCAAAGATTTAAGGTTTGGGTCAGAAATATTTATATGTGATGCTTCTATCTTGATAAATTTACAATTATTGCCTCCCACATGTTAGTTGTTAGGAGCAAACTGAGGAAACTGAGTTTGAAGGCTTTTATTCACTATTATTTTATTTATTATTTATTTATGATTTATAAAATAAATCATATTGTAAGTTGGAAGCCACGTCTCTGATTTATATTCTTTTTGTGGATTATTACAGGGGATCATTTATAGTCAAAAAGAAACATTCAGGCCCATAAATTTCTTTGGGTGCAGTCCAAGGGTGGTTTTGCCAAATAAGAACAAATTATTTTGCCATCGTACTGTGTCACTATACATGTGGGTTTCTGCTTCACTCGGATACTACAGTAACAACAATTGAAGTAATTAGTATTTGTCAGAGAAAAAGATAAATGAATGCTGTTTTTATTTTTTTTTTAAAAAGTGAGTTTAACTTTAACTCTCTAAAATGACATTCTTACTTCTTAAGCTAAACTCTTGTAAATGTTGCTTTAAATTAGAAACTGACTTTCCTGACTGTGCTAAATAACAGCCTGCAGGCCTGAATGGATGAACTGAGAGGACAAATGTTTACTAGCTTCCTCGTGTTCCTCTTTTTCTGGAGGGTAGGATAAAGCTTTAAGGCCTCTGATCTTCTCACCACAAATGCCGAGTGGTGGTGGGCGAGGGGGTCGTTTATGAGTCTCAATCAACTCCTTTCTCACAATTCATTTCCGTTTGTTTGACTACTACATTAGCGCTTGCTGTGCAGTTGGCAAGGGTGGCTGGTAAAATCCTTGGAAACACTTTTCAACCAAGTGACCTCGCACTGTAAATACCATTCTGGAGAGGTCGTAGACCAGTCTGCAGCCACTCACAAAGCATGCTGCACTCCTAACCCTCCAAGGGCAAAGAAAACTGCCTGTGCACGATCCAAAGGGAAAGGATGAGGGAAGAACAGAAAGCAATGGAGTATACCACTCATTCAGCACTCAGAATCAGATGTCACTCAACTCTAATGTGTCAGACAGTGTTAGAGCTGGGCCCTTCCACCAGCTTACCCAGAAATCTCAGAGTTAGAGCCACAACCAGAGCTAGAGGGAAGAGAGCTGCTGGTGTAAGAACAGGAAGTTCTTCTTCCACGACCCGACAGCACATGACTTAAAGGACAAGCACAGCTGTAACCGGCTGCTGGAGTTACTGGTGAGTATTCACAAATTATGCTTCTACAATTTCTACAGATGCATAGAGCCTTTATGAACTCACCTGTACGGATTTCTTGTAATGACACAGCAGCTTGTTCAGGTATATGAAAAAGTTATTGCATTAACTGTTTTCAATGTAAAATATGTGATATAGTGCCAAAAAATGTCTGTGTTTTTCTGCTGTGTTTAGGCCATATGAGTGGTCTATGGCAAACTGAACATGAAGAAGAGCAGGCAGGCAGCAAAGCCACTTACAGTTAGGATCTCAGAAGTGTTTGAGTTCATAGATGAGCACTTGCCATCCAGGTGAGTAGGAGGAGGCTGGACAATGTGCAATATTAATTCCTGTTATTTTCCCCCTTGTTTAATAGCCCATCTTTTCAGCAGTGGGCACTTGATATTTGTATGCATGTTTGCGTTGTATAGCTTTCAAGGCTACCCAACAATCTGTGAAGTCATCCAATTGTCCTGGGTCCCTGTCCTCTGTCCCCCACCCCTGAAAACACTTCAGATATGCTTTCCAGCCCCTCCAAAATCCTTCAGCAGCTTCAGTTTTAACTTTCACTTTTATGCAGTCTATTGTTGCCTCCAAAGACGGTCAGGTCAGTGATTTCAGTTGCATCTTTGTTATGAAATATATGTACTTATCAGGGTTATTATAGTTAACGAAAACGAACGAAATAATGAAAACTTTATTTTACTATGATAGCACAGATAGCAGCGAGTGTGTTGTTGTGGATGATGAAAAATGTGTGGAACACTCCTCAGTCAGGAAAAACCACCAACATCAAAGTCCACCTGAAAAAGCGCACACAGGGCAGCTACGGAAACCGCTCTGATCCTACGAGGTAACCTGGCGCACCTCCGGAGAAACGTGACTACTCATCGTGTCCACGCAGCCCGCAACATTGTGATTAACCTGTTTAGTCCTTCTGCGTTTACGGCTACTTTATCAGTCAGAGAATAACAATCAGGAAAAATAATCAAAGCATCAATATAAGGACTCACAAATGGCAGAAAATTCCTGGAGGGAGACTGCTGAAACTATCGGGATGGATGTGAAGGAATGAAGAAAGTGAAAAAACAGGGACAAATATGCTTGCTGCCAAAAAACTGAGCGCAAAGAGCGAGGACCAAAAAACACCAGCACACAACCACAAGGTAATTAACACACACAATCCAGCTACACAAGCATAAATGCGGACATGAGGTCGGCCACTTCTGTAGGTTGTGTACAGAGGCCGCAAAAACCCTGCAAGACTAATTAGGAGCGTCTAACCAAGCTAGCTCCAAAACAGAAGCAGCTTCATGTGGAGAACATCAGGATGTAGCTGGATTTGACCTTTGACTCCTTCAAAGAGTTTGTTTTTGTCAAACACCACATGTAGGCGTTGTTAACCTGCTGCACTGACATTGAACTTTATTGGGAGTTTATTGTAGAATTTTGGAGTTCATATTTTTCTGCTTCTCCCTGTTGATGTTCATGTGTTTCCTTAATGTTACACACATTTAGCATGTTGTGCTGCTGTCTGTGAACAGTTGGTTGTTGAATATATTTCTTTAAAGGGTACCTGATTAAGTATGAAAATACTAAAACTAAGACTGAAACTAACTAAAACTAAGCATAAAACCAAAAATAAAAACTAATAAAAACAAGCAAAACAACTCAAAAAACCACTTAAAAACTTATATTTTTCTTTGTTGTCTTAGAGTAAGTATAAATATTCTGTTAGTGGTAACCTGAAAGAACCAATGCTGTAAGAGTTGTTAAATAATAAAGCTTATTTTGGCTGCTCTCTTGCCACAAGGGGTCACCACAGCAGGTAGCTCCACGTTTGTTATGGCACAGTTTCCCTTCCTGACACAACCCCAAAAGGGATTTGCATCTCCAGCTGGAAATAAACCCACAACCTATTGAAAGCATCAAGAAGCTGTTAAATAATATTTCACCTTTACGAAAAATACATCCAATTTTTTTCAAAACAAAACTATGCATTAAATTATGCATTATATGAACCTACATGTCCATAATGACTGAGTGAAAAAAGGCTTTAAATATTTTAAAGCACTTAAAAAAACAAACTTTGTGGGCACATGCCTCTCTTAATGCTAGATGACCTTTAAAATGTGCCTTTTGGATGATTGGTGGGTTTGAGGGAAAGGTAAGGTGCATGCATGACTTGCTTTTCCTAACTCGAGGGTTGGGTATTAGTGAATTTATCCTGCAGCGTAAACACAGGCACCACTGGCTTAGCCTCATTAACATAAAGAAATGTAGCCGCAGAGAATCTGATAGGTGGGAGAAATCAAACAAGGGAGGAAGAGTAAAGAAGCACAACAGAGAGAGTTTGGATTTAAACAAGAAATGAAGGATGGGAAGACAAATGCGCATACAAAAGGTACACACATATCAGCTAAAGGCATAAAATATACTTACACTGTATCGTACTGTTGAATGAACTGAATGAATCATATTCTGCAATAATAAATATAAAATGCTTTGAATTTAACCAATGGCTTGATAGAAGTTTGAAATCACTAAGTGATCAATACACTCAAAATGTCACATTGCTCATATTTGAGCTGAGGTTTTGGTTTTGGTATTTATGTGGTGGATAAGAAATTTGATTCCATTCCTAGTTGTGTAATTCTGTCGCTTATATCTCGTGACATAATTTCATTGTTGTTTTAACTGTGTTGCTTTAGAGAATATGGAGTGTGAACGTAAAAATTAGAGCTGAGTAGTAATTGTTTTGCCTGGGTTGATTGCACGCTGGCCCACTGGTAATGCCACAGGACTCTGGTCAGGGAAATCACGCCTTTGTTTTCTCACTCAGTACAGAGGAGTGAAGGCGAGAGCTGCATGTCAATCTCTTCATTCATCTCCCTCACTATTTCCCCTGTTTATGGTGATTACCATACACAAAATTCCATAAACTTAGCAAGACATGTGACAGTTACCTGTTACTTTATTATGGTTGTTTATTGTATGAGAGAGATGAATTTTGGAATCTTTATTTTGCTAAGATGTTTCAGAGAAACACCATTACTGTGTAAGCTAGTTTGCACTATTGTCCCACCATTTTGCATGACAGTTATTCTCTCTCTACTCTCATTTAAGTTAACTACTGAATGGTGTACAGTACTTAAAGCATCATTTCATTTTAAAGGCCAGTTAAAGTTTTAGCTAAAGTGCTTGAGTTGAAAGGATGCATTTATCTCATGGTGCAGTTCATGTTGTAAACTGGCTAAAATATTTTTGTCAGAACAGAAAAGAAGGATAACTTAGTTTAGCAACTGTGGTCCTGAGACTGAGTGTATCCATGCAGAGAAAATATGGTGTGTTTTATTTGTAACTGATACACAACATTTACATCACTTCTGCACTCAAAGAAGTTTACAAGCCACATTTCATTACGTTATTTCCTTTTTTATTGTGTAACACCAAATCACAACCACAGTCATCTCCAATCACTTGTATGTAAATACCCTACAGCAATATAT